>VUQK01018888.1:8097-22037 GCA_015106715.1 Bujurquina vittata | reverse complement strand
GTCCCACTCACGCACTACTCTGTAGATCTTTGTGTGTGTGTGTGTGTGTGTGTGTGTTTGTGATTATCTCACATAACTGGCTTCCAGCAGAGCTCTTTAGGCCAAAGGTTATAGACTGTCTCCATCCACTTAGTGGAGACAGAATAAAGGGAATGGTGTGCATGTGTGTGAGAGTGTTTTTTGTGTATCAGACCTCACCCCTAGGCTGTATTCTCCACTGTATGCCCCAGGAATGCCACAACTCCCACCAGTGGCCCCAAACATTTTCTTTATCTGCCCTCAGATCTGCCTGTGTCTGCTGTGTGTGTGTGTCTGCGTTTGTGTGCGTGTATTAAGGAGCTAATGAGGGTTTACCCGAGGCCATAGTCACATTTAGTTATTCTGTTTCAGTGAATTAGCTTAAATTGATTTTGAGGTCCAGACAAAACCTGCATTTAGAAGGGCAGGAAGTTTAACTGTTGTAAAAGGAGAGTTTTTTTTCTATATTGAAATAGTATTGCCACTTGACTCATTAAGCCTTAAAAAGTAATTTTTCTAACACTACTACATCATTTTGTCATTTTCTTCCTACTGTTTTCACTATCGGTACCTCCATAAGGCAGTTTTACCCACCACGATTGTTCCTCTCATCCCCTCTCATCCCTCTCTTTGTGTCCCAGCTCTGGTTTGCCTTTGTGAACGGGTTCTCTGGTCAGATCCTCTTTGAACGGTGGTGTATAGGCCTCTACAATGTGGTGAGTATCCACCCTTTGCTATCTGACAATTTTCCATTTCCCCACTCACCCTCCTTCACTCCTCCACTTTCCTCTTACCAGCTATTGATTGTCATCTTTCACTCTGTCTCTTGGTATCAGTTGCACTCTGCTTTGTCTTCTTCTCACTGCTCTTTCTGCATGCCAGAGATGCTTTTGTGCAAGCGTTTGTTTTCAAAGTGTGTGTGTTCTGGTGACAGTCTGACTGCAAATTCTTTCAGGCAACACAAGGCAGTTTGATTTACAAAACAGGTGTTGAATCTTTCTATGTTTGCAGAGGTGAACCTATTTGGATGCTTGCAGTCTGAGATAAATAAAGATTATGTGCATGGACTGTATTTGTCATTATGTGTTTTAATGGCTGCATGAGTGTCAACTGTATGCTGCAGATATTTACCGCGCTGCCTCCGTTCACTCTGGGGATATTTGACCGGCCGTGCAGCCAGCAGAACATGCTCCGCTTCCCTCAGCTCTACCGAATAACCCAGAACGCCGAGGGCTTTAACACCAAAGTACGTGCGCACAGATTCACAGTCTGCATGCAGACATGCACTCTCATTTATAATCAAAGTCAAATCTGTCGTTTTGGCTTTTCTGAATTTGATGAGTGATGCCAGCTGTTTGTTTGGGACTTCGGCGAGTAAACAAGGGGCGCACAGAGTCTGGGATGTTTCCATTGCCATCCATAATGAGATTCATAATACGAGAATAAGGAAGTCTTTCATTTTACAGTGTACACCAGCAGCTTAACCTACTGTGTGTGTGTGTGTGCGCGTGTGTGTGTGTGTGTGTGTGTGTGAGAGGGCACTTTTGATGGCACTAGTACACTGGGAGATGTGTGCTCTTGTGAGGAACTGCTGGTTTTTGTATGTTTTTATGTGTTTAGAAGTTGGGGGGAATATATGTGCTTTGGCATTAGTTTGCACTAACTTATTTTCCACTATCCCTCTCCTCCATCACCTCTCTTTCTGTGTCTTGCTTCATCTTTCAGGTGTTCTGGGGGCACTGCATCAATGCACTGATTCATTCAATTATTCTCTTTTGGTTTCCTCTCAAAATGTTAGAGCATGGTAAGTAAGCCTACCCAAATCATCCTTCTGCAAGCTATCAATTTGGTTTGTTGACACTTTGTCAGGAGTCATTGCTGTATGTTTGCTCTCCACAGACTCTCCCTTCAGTAACGGTCAGGGAAACGACTACCTGTTTGCAGGAAACATGGTCTACACAGTAAGTATTGTACTTTTAATTTCTACATGTCTGCTTTGTTTTTATTTCTGTCTTTTGGTGCAGATTTGTGCATTTGTTTTTCACCCTCACACTGTTTGTGTACACACCACAGCTTCGCTGCTTCCTCAGAGCCCATTTAAGTCTCCAGTCAATCTAGTCCCGTCTAGCCAGTCTGTCTCCTCCTCACATTCATCCATCTCTTTTCTCTTTTCACTTCTCCGTCTCACACTCTCTATCATTTTACTCCCTGCAGGCTCATGTGAATGTCAGTGGGGTTTATTTGTTGTGTTTTGTGTGTGTGTGTGTGTGTGTGTGTGTGTGTGTGTGTGTGTGCGCGCAGTACGTGGTAGTTACAGTCTGTCTGAAAGCTGGAATGGAGACCACAGCTTGGACCAGGGTAGGAACATTAACACACTCCTCATATACCACACAGCAATTTTACTCCAGTGTTGATAAATATTGAGGGGGGGGGGGCATACTCAGTGAGCATTTCAGTGCAAGTTTCCAATATGACCTGTTTTAAATGCTTCATAATCAGGAAAAGCATGGGAAAAGACGTGGTGTACCTTGATCTTGTGGTGGAGGTTTGAGGTTTCTCAAACTGGAAAGTGTCCAAATCATGACACTTTCTAACAGTTCAACTCAAGTAAAGATTACTTACTGTGGAGCAGCTGCTAGAACAACCAAATATGCTGGAAGACATTAAGCTTATAAGCGACACATGGAGATCGCTGCAGCTCCAGCAATGCATAGCGAGGGAGAAACTGGGCCAGAGAACAGTGAGGAAATAGATTTAATTTAATATAGATATTTTAGAGCCCAGATGTCCTCATTAGTTTGTGTGGTATAACACTTCTCTTTGTGATTACTGTCTCATGTTATATAAAGTACTGTGCAGAAGTCTCGGGCCTCCACTCATTTCTTCATATTTTGCTTCAAGGAGCCAGACTTTCCTGTAATTTGTTAAAGTGGTCTTGATCAATAGTTCTCCAGGCTTTCTGAAGGTCAATGTCCAAACTTTTTCTTTGGACATTGGCTGTTTTTTCACTCATTTTCAGTCCCGTCCTTGTTACTGACCATTTTCAGAGGAATCTTTTGTTTATTTTTTAAGCCACTTAACACTGACCTCTGAATCGGTCAAGTGTGAAAAAGGCACATAGCACAAGAGAGGAACCAGTGCTGTGTCTACACATAGTGGACAATGTGGCAAAGAACCAATTTGAAATTATATCTTAACCACTGCAATAGCAGTATGTTGCAAAAACGCACCATTGGTTCCCATTTATTTAGTTGAATCTATGTCAAATTTTAAAGATAACACAGTTTGACAGACACAAAATAGTATTTTTAAACCAACAAGGTGATTCACAAAAAGCTATTAGCTGAAAACCATATATCTGCATGGTGTGCATTGTGTCCTTAAAAGAAATTGAGGAAACTAGACAAATGGAGGACAAAAGTGGCAGGTCTGAAAAAATAGAAAAACACACAGTGGAACACTATCAATCATGGATTGGCCTCCCCAGAGCCCGGAGCTCAACATTGCTGAAGCAGTCATCGTGCAGATGAGCAATCGTTTGCTGCAGCACCATGTAATATTTTGCATTGATATGTATTTTTAGGGCAAACTGCATGCTGGTGCCACAGTTTCTTGAAAGCTTGTACTTTTCTGATATGTGCCACATATTTAAAAAATATTTACTATACCACGCAAAATCTGTAAACTCTAATTAGCTGGAATCTCAAGGAATGTGGGTCCATCAGCAGTAATGATGCAAAACAAAGTAAGTTCTTGCAATTAGTGAGACCTGATTACCCGTTAAAGTGAGTAATATTGGTCGTGTTAGCATGATTAAAAAAATCCTGCTGTTTACTGTCAAAATATACCAGTTGTCATATGAAAGTGAGGCAGCTCATGGTATTAGACAACAACATTGTACATAGGAAAAATTTGGAGAACTACTCCTGAAGACTATTCCTGAACTCTGCCTTAGTAAATAGATGTAAAACAGAAAAAAACAGCGTCTTAAATAGGAGAAATACAGAAAACTAAGCATCTGGCTAAGCATGTGGCTTCTACTTTCAGTTAAAAAAAAACATAAGCCAAAGTGGATATAGAGTTTAGGATAACAGTAGCTCCAGCCATGACAGCCATATTATTTGTTTTTTTTTTGTTTTTTTTTTTCCTCCTGTGGCTGGAGAAAGGGAGACTGGCAGGATGGACAGAAAAGGACTGACACCTTTGTCCATTCAGCTGTCCACACAACAGTCTGGCAGTAATGAAGCCAGGTCCCACTGGAATTCACACAGAGTCCCCTTACAGCAGATCACAGACAGGGGAAGGAGGGAGGGAAAGGTTGTCTATATTGGGATGAGCTGTATGTAAAGTATTTGACCTCATGCTGTCTCTCTTTTCTCTCTTAATCTCTCCTTAACTCCCTCGTGCCTTCTTCTTCTGTCTCTCTCTATCTCTCTGTTGTAGTTCTCTCACCTGGCGGTATGGGGAAGCATGGTACTCTGGATAGTCTTCTTTGGTGTCTACTCCGCCATCTGGCCCACCATCCCTATTGCTCCTGACATGCTGGGCCAGGCAAGTCTCTCCCCATAAACACGTGTCATTCATTTTTATAACAAGGGGTAATGGGGGTTAAAAAATCCCTTCCTACTACATCTCTTTTCTGCAAAATCACCTGCCCCTCCCTTCCTTTTTGGTTGCCAGTACATGGCGCCTACAAGGCTCACCTCTTGGGTGTTCCAATGGCGGCATTGCTGGAGCCCCCCCAGGGAGATTTATGCCCTCTGAGCCTCTCTCTCCAGGCTTCCCGCACCTGCTGCGTGTCACCCGAGCTCTGGTCTTTTACTGCCCTCTGTGGAGGTGTTGACTCAACAGGGTGGGCTGCTGCTGGTGGTGGTGGTGAAGAGGCTCCAGTGGGGGTGATGCGAGTGTGGGACCCCCTTAAGTAAGGGAGTCATTTTAGAGTCTGGGGATGAAGGCATGGGTGAGATGAGGTGCCCCACTGAGCGTCTGGGGAAAGGAATAAGGCCTTCTCAACTCCCCACAGCCCATTAATTCAATTTGTGTCAGAAATCAGGAATGCGGTCAAATATCTCTGCAGCTGTTCAGCCCTACTGGGGAATGGTCAGAGACACTCATATCCCGAACGTCCACCGTTTCCCCCTCTAACTGCGCTCTTACCTCTCTTATTTCCCTTGCTCCCTCTAACAATATTTCCATCTGTCCACGTGGGACACAGGATAAAGGAAGAGTTGTGTATGTCTGTGTGACATATGTGTCCAGCTACATGTGGGAGAGACCAACAATGTGTTTCTATGGCTATAACAAAGCAAAGAAATTAATTTACCATGCCTCACTGTGCACAGAGACTATGTGATATACTGTGAGCCTTCGTGTGTAGGCGTTTGTCACAGACAAGAAACACTGAGTATGTGTGAACCCATTTGGATCATCTGTGACTTGGTTGTGATTCCAGCTGTTCTCTGATTCATTTTCCCAGTTACCTCTTTCCATGGGAACCATATTGTCCTTACAAATGCAGAAACAAGGCACAGGAAACTTGTGATATGGGCAATAAAGTACTAGAAGTTAAAGAGGACATGGCGCATAGAGTTTTCACACCTAGAGACAAAGCCATGCAAAGCAAAACAGAGCTCTTGCAAAAGATAACCAAAGTAGAGATGTTGGGTAATGAAGCGAAACCGCTGGGATTTACAGAAACGAGTGAGGACAAGCAACAAATGATGCAGTCACTAATAATGAAAAGATGTTGTGAAAGAGTGAGATTCGAGAGACTCGCAGGAGTAAGGGTTGTGTGGGAGTAAAAATCAGGGAGACAGACTGGTTGATAAATGGACACAGTGGGTAGGTGCATGATTAATCCTGGGAGATGGACTGAGACGGGGGCAAAGGTCACTGATCCTGGCTGCAGCTGGACTGCATAGACAGGTAAGGGGGGGTGACCAGCATCTTGGTCATTCAGCATCACAGTGGTATTGTATTTCAGCTATGTGAAAGTTTTGTGGTGTAGTTAATGGCTGTGAGAAAGCTGTTAAATATTTTTGGCAAACATTAGGCGTGTTCAACTTTGGCTAACTCTCTTTCTGTTCTTTATGACTTTCACTGCGCTTTGAGTCACATTTCCTTCAGCCATTACTGTACGCGTTCCCCTGTGCTCGTTGCTGAGCAAAATGACTTAATCCTCAATGTGAATTAATAAATGAGTGGAAATAAATAAGCCCTGTGTGTTGTCACCGCAGGCTGGCAGGGTGATGCAGTGCTGGCACTTCTGGCTGGGCCTGGTCCTGGTGCCTGCTGCGTGTTTACTCAAAGACTTCGCTTGGACGGCGTAAGTAGAACGCGTTTAATGTAAATACATGGGAAATCCATACAGACACTATTTAACTCAACAGAAGCGTTTACATAACCCATATTGAGCATGTGTCAACACTTAGGCACACTGCATATTATGGGTTACACGTGTCTGCAAAGTAAAATGCTCAAATTTTCCTTTGTGGGTCTGACACACTTATTTCTTCCGTGCAGCGCTCGTCGCTCTGTAAGGAAGTCTCTTCTTGAGGAGGTGCAAGAGCTGGAGGCACGGTCCGTTGACCCGGGGGCAGCTGTACTTAGAGATGCCAGCAGCCGCAGGTATATAAATGCTACCAAGCATCATGGGATATCACAGCATACATATACATTTTTTTTATTTTAATTTACCTTGTGTTGTGTTTATATCAGACTGCTTCTAAATAAATACCAATGATGCAAAATATGTCACAAATTTCAGCAGTTTTAATAGCAGTCTACTAGTATATGTATTGTATTTGTTGGTGTGTGAAAATAAACTATTTCTGTCCCCCCTGTGGCACCGTCCACAGGGCTGAAGCCAAGGCTGAGGTCCCGTAGAGCCAGAGCTGCTCACAGAGGTAGTTTCTGGGTTTGCCCTGTCCCACTGTGTGACCTGTGACCTCAAATGACCTGTGTGCCCCAATGCAAGCTACTTTGGAGTGACTCCTGCTTGTTTTCCATTAACCAAGTTCAGATCTCTCTCTTTTTTATCGTTTACTCTCGTTTAAAATGTTTTCACTTTCTCTTCTTATTTCCTTTAATGTGATCATTCTTTTTCTTCATAGATGGACCAATTTAAACTGCTGTACTGATCTGGTGTGTTTAACATTTGTCTGTAGCGTTAGAGACTGTGACTCAGTGACTCAGTGTTGTGTTAGAGCAAAACTTGTTTATTTCTGAGGGAAACTGTACAAATTATAGAACAGTATACAACCCCCTTTTCCAAAATCACTGGGACGCTGTGTAAAATGTAAATAAATGAACACAATGCAATGACTTTTAAATTGTTTAAAGCTTGAATTTAATTGGAAATAGTGAAAAATATAGCAAATTGAAACTGAGATATGTTAATATTTTTTGCATATTTTGAATTCAGTGATTCATAAAAGTTTCAACATGAGCGCTTTTGCCACGGTGCTACGTCATCTGGCTGTTGCTCCAAAGGTTGCATACATCATCCAGCATAACTGGAGCCTTTATACATGCGCAAAACATCCGCACAAAAACTGTGTTCCAGGAGCTTCATGGCATGGGTGTCCATGGCTGATAAGCTGCTGTAGGTGCAGTGTGTAGTGTCTGCCCAATTAACCCCAATGAGTTGTAAGATGTTCCACTACTGTAGGTATTTTTAACAAATACACAACTTATGCAGGCTGATGTTGCCCCAGTCCAACTTTGTTGGAGTTAGAGGAAAAAAAAGACAAAACAAGCAAATATTTGTCAGAAAACATGTTGTCTTTGTAGTATTTTAAAATAAATTAAACATAGTTCATATAATTACATTTGATACAGCATCCAAATTGTTTTGGAAAATCTACTCTGAGATTTAGTCATCTACTAGCTGTAGTAATTTAGAACCTTTACCCAAGTGTTATAGGTGTAAAATCAAATTGAGTATTTCCATTATTTTCTACTTTAGTTTAATGCACCCAAACATCTCTGAACTCTCTGATTTGACAACTGAATTTAGAAGTTAATTTTGCTTAAAAAAATACTGTCATAAAAGGTGGGATTACGCATTAATGAGTAATGAGATGTATAATTTTCTCATTTTATAAACTGTTAAAAACTGTCAGAGGTAAAGGTACTTTATTAGAGGTGGTTCTTGTTTCTTCAAATTAGCTGAAGAAGTCTAAGGTATGCTTTCAGGTTGGGGAGGGATAAGAGTGTATCCACTTTGCTCCTCTTGACCCTTAAATTGGGCCCCGTCCTCGACTGACCCTGCTTTTAAATGCAGGGAGGCAGGAGCAGATCCTTGAGTGCTCTCCATTTAGAATAAGAGAAGTAAAGTAAGGGTGAGCTGAGAAGCAATGGAGCAAAATGGAAAATAGCACATCTGTGTTTGTAGTTTTTGGGGAGGGTAGGCATGGGAAAACGTGGAAAGGTACAGTACAGGAGTGTCTCGGGGGAAGAGTTCAAATAGCGTACATCCTTGGGCCCTTTTGAACCAGAAGGTACCCATAGAGAGCCTTCATGGTAGGAGCATGGACAGCTTGAGTCATACTCATGCATGAGCCTTTCATTTATTTGTCCAGCCACTATTTAGTATTTTATCAATCACACAGTGCCGTCATCCTTGTAACAGACATTATTTTGGGGCCAGAAAGCTCTTTTTTTTTCACTCCAGTGAAAGATTCCCAACGGTCTCCGACAGTTATAAAAGTTTCCTAACTGCTTGTTCCAAATGTTAGCCTTGGGAAGGCTGGCTCCAGTCCATAAGTACTCCACTGATCATCATCACCTCTGTGTACGCTAAGTGCCAGGGAAAACCCTTGTGTGTGAATTTAATGCTTCATTGGCAGATAACTGTACAAAAAGTATTCCTTCAAATAAATATGGCAGAAGTTAACTTCCTGAGGCGCCCTTACGTTTACATTCGACGTCTGTACTTTATTTGCTGCAATAATGGTGATGACACAGGAGCCATGTATGAATGCATGTGCGTAGGTTGGATATGAGCATGCGTGCATTACTGTGCAGGATCTGGAAAGGGCTTGGTTATTTTTGGTCTTCGGAGGAGAGGAGCCATGACGGCGTGTGGTCTCAGAACAGAGGGTCCAGTCTTCTTCTTGGAACGGGGGGAGAGAGGAGTGGGGATGGGGAACAGTTTACTATGGATGTCCTGTTACCCTGCAGGCAGTTTATGACTTACTGTTGGGTTAAAGTGAATGCCAAAAGCAGCCACTGTCAAATTCACCTCTAACAAACTTTCTGGTCCTAGAACCACTGAGCTTTTGTTTACTTATTGATCTGTGTGTATCTATGTTGTATGAAGTGTTTTGCTAAAGAACAGCTAACATTAAAAATCCCAGACATAGAAAATTTGAGGCAAAGGTGTTCTGGGAGAAGTAGAGATTCTCTCATTTGGACTGTTATCAAGTGATAGTGTTCTGATGCTGTGGAGTAAATGTGCTTCCTTGCCTTTTCTTTTTTGAATCTTGCAGTCTAAACGAACGGGCCCATCTGCTGACAAGAGTCTTTAGGAAAACGCCTTCAAGTGTAGGACGCTCAAACTCTGTGCAGCAGACTGTGTCACGTGAGTGTTCCTTTCCAATAAGAGATGCAAATTGAGTTGTTCGTAATAATACGGTCACACTAGGGAAAACAGTGGTTGGAGACCCTGAGACGGCCAAAATTATTGCGACCATCTGATCTTGTTGATTATGAAATGTTTGCTTCGAATACAGGGACCAGGTCTGCAACCATTTGTAGTTAGTTGCTGTCTTCAAAGCAACTTTGGCGCATCAAGATGGCAGTAAGGCAACAATAAGACTGAGTCAGTCTGGTATCAGTTTGTTGTTGAATGGGTTGGAACTTGCATGTATGTTTGTGACAGCAGTTGACTGTGATAAATGGAAAAATTGATGCAGAAAAATTCACATGAACTGCATACGTTCAGAGTCCAGCCAGAACCTCATAGATTTGAAGGAGAAGTTCCGAAATTCCTCCACATATAGCGACATAGTTGCTGCAGGATGGCAATTTACCTGCAAAATGACATAGGCCCTCAGCAACCAGAAAACAACCAGCTAACAACCAGCCTCTTTGCAAAGCCCCTGTTGCAAAGAGGTGCGTTGCAGATGAGTTTTGCTCATCGGTGCAGACAGGGATTGATTGCAACATGTTGGCGATCTGTGTGCATTTGTAAAGTAGATGGCAGTTATTTCTGAGTGATTACAGATTACAGAGCTTGTCTGCAATTGTTTGGTGACCTGTACAATCACCTTACGATCAAAAGTAGTCACCTAAAAGTTGGGTATTGTATGCTCAACCTCTGAGCTACCACTTCTTCTGCTATTAGTAGCAATCGTTCAATGAGTGCCAAAAAAAAACCTTAAAAATGACCAATTTTTCCTAGTTGCAAGGAGTTTTCTGTTTTTACCCTAGTGTGACTGAGCCACCTTTCAGTTTCTTTGTATTGTAATTGTCACTCAGCGTGAAGGTTTAACAAGTAAGATTTTTCCTCCTCTGTCTCTCTGCAGATGGCTATGCCTTCTCTCAGGAGGAGCATGGCGTGGTGTCTCAATCCCAGGTAGTGCGCTCTTATGACACCACCCGCCAGCGCCCCAGCCTCTAGCCCCTTCCCTGATCAAAGCTTTGGCTCACCGAAGCAAGAATTTGACAAGGTGACAGCGGAGATAGACTTAAGTGACACCCTCACACCGGGTGACCGACCCCTGCTGTGGCCTTACTGGAACTGTGACTTGACCCCTCGCCTGGAGGCAGGCGTCATGGTCAGGCATGGAGGCCGTCGCTAGCGCATGGAGGACTGACTTGGGAGAAGGGACCAGGCTGGATATACATTGTTTAAACTCACAAAAGCTACACAGGCATGAGCAATCATATCCATGCACAGACGTGACAAGTCAAACTCAGAGACTGCTACTCATATCTGTATACCCCTCAGACTGGGTTTGCTTTATGCCTGTGTGTGTGTCTGTGCGTGCGTGCGTGTGTGTGTGTGTGTGTGTGTGTGTGCGTGCGTGCGTGCGCGGGTGCGCGCGGGTGTTCCAGTGCGTCTCTATCTGCCTGTGCATGTGTGTCTGCACGCATTGCCGCTCCTGTATTTGTGTGCATGCGTGTGTCGATCCATGTGCGTTCTCTTCCATAGTTCTCTCTCATTTCCTGTCTGTCGTCACATGCCGATGTGGAATGGGATGTCAAAATAAACGCGCGCTCACTCGCGCGCTCACACGCATACAGGCGCGGATGA
Organism: Bujurquina vittata; assembly: GCA_015106715.1. Lineage (NCBI taxonomy): Eukaryota > Metazoa > Chordata > Actinopteri > Cichliformes > Cichlidae > Bujurquina > Bujurquina vittata. Next base: position 10,759 of record VUQK01018888.1, on the reverse strand, counting down.
ATTCCTTAAAATTAGAGGGTGGGAAGCATAGACCGAAGATCTTCCAGAGTCCTGCACCCCAGCTACAGGCCCCCCTCATTCCATCGCAGCATCAAGCCTCACTGCCAAACACCATAGAGATGCCACTGAGGCAGAACGCTCACCAAACCGGACCACAACCCTGCTGCAGCCCCTCCTACCCCAATGAGACCTCCTCTTGCTTACCTCTCCCTCCATTTCTTCCTTCTTATCTCTCCATCTCATAGCCGCTTTGCAGCCTCCATGTCTCTCTCTTCAATCTCACAAATTTAGGGAAATTATTTTATTTCTGGCTGCTCCTGTGACTCCTGATGCCGCCTGTCAAGCGTCGCCAGCTGACGTAGCAGCAGCATGCCTGGCATTAGCGCTTCCTCTTTCAGTTCTGTTGGAGTTCCACTCTTTACTGGACTATTAATTTCTCTTTTTTTTTAATTAAAGTGGACATCAATGTGTATTTGTTTATATTTTTTCTCTTTTCATTAATGCCTGTTTTTTTTTTTGTACTCATATGTGAAGACCTGTCTTAGGGGAATATTTTACTTGAACTCGTCCTAATAGGCATCCAAACAGAAGGGATTTGATTGAGACACTCGTGTGGATCATGTGTTTTTCTGGCTCTGGGTTTTGTCTGAATGTGGAGTCCATTGTCTGTGAGCTCTGTGTTGAGGACACTCTGGTTTTAGGAATGCATAACTGAAAGGGTTGGGAGAGAGGGGTTGTCCATCTGAGTCCTAATCATTAAATCTAATCAATTCATGGCCTGACTAAATGTCTTTGTGTTTTGGCTGTCCGTTGTGTACTCATGCAATACAAATGAGGGGGTTTTTGAGTCCAACTGTAGCTCCAGGGAAGCTGGAAGAGTATTGGTTAACATTTCGTACTGAGGATGGAAAAGAAAAGAAAATATAGAAAATGTCAATATGACCATTAAAAGCTTAACATTTTATAAATTAGCCAAATCAAACCTCTCCCACGCTCCTTCTTTAATCCCAGGAGAGCTATCGTAGACGGACCATTAGCCGATTAATTCACCACCCCCCAACTGGAGATCCCTTTCCCACCCACCTTCCTGGATGTGACCCAGCCCGAAAAACTACAGCTGCTACAGTATGGAGAATCCATCGCTGCTTTATGCTTTTCAACTCTCCAATGGGCCGATTTGCTTTCCACATTACTGTAGCGTGAGTTTCTGGAGCAGTCTGCCAAAACTGCACTTCCACATCATCATAATCTTAAACTGTCCATTGTTGTGGTTTATTGTTTCTCCTCCGTGTGTGTCGGGTGATGTGACAGGCGGTTGTTCTGTCTTCTGTGGGAGGTAGACCAGTCTGTGAATGTGGGTAATGTTTCTAATAGCTTAAGTGTGTGTGTGTGTGTGTGTGTGTGTGTGTGTTTTAAGGAGATTAAAACAACCCAGTCACCACTCAGACTTGTTTTTGTTAACCAATGCTTTGTTTCAGAAGTGTGTGTGTGTCTGTGTATTAAGCATATATAAAACTCACTGCAGGCTATTTTCTGTTTTAAAAATGTTTATTTTTTCAGTTTCATATGAAAAAATGTCTCTCCTGCATTAAATCACTGTATTTCAGGTGGTGTTCTAAAATAATTCCACAATTTTACACATGCTCTTACTTTTTTGTTTTCCCCCTCACAAAAGCTGAGTCACTGAGTCTTACAGACATTGTGCTTGGAGTACAGACGAGGTACGCAAACATACCAGTTTCAGTACTAAAGGACATCTCAGGCTGCTCGCTCAGTGGAGCAGCACATTCCTCAAGCTGCACGTTCCTCAGTTACAGTGGCCCAGCTTTACACCGCTACACAGAACAGCAGAAAATTCTGCAACTTTGGCTTATTTTTACAGATTAACAACCCGAGCGACCACTTCCGTGCCTTTCCTAAGTGGAAAATAATGACTCAGAGCTGCCCCGGAGCTGCCCGTGCTAATGCACTGAACTGTGGTGGTGTGAAATACACACACACCTCTCACAGGGGAGAAGTGAAGGGGGCAGCTGGAAGACTTTTTGCTGTATAATTAACTGTAATCTTCAGAGAACTTCCTCTCAATTCTCCGTCACACACTCACACGACCAAGGAACATTAATAGATCGCTTTGTGAATATTGTCATTTCTCTTTTTTAGCTCTTTTGAGTGTATTTCCGCCTGGGGCAGTTGGGGTTTTCGTACTTCTTTGTTTTTTCTATCTTTTCTTTTTTTTCTGCTTTCCGGGTGGGTTTTGGGGGGGTATAGTAGGGTGGAGCGTCACAGTCTGTGTCCTGTGCTCACTTCATTAGAGTTTAAATGGCCTACAGGGAGACTGCGACTGCCTTTCACATCACACCACCTGCATTTCCCATTACACACAGTTCACTCACAGTTACTCACACAACCACCGCATCCCTCCATACTTCACACTCTCCCAGACTCACACACGTACAGTACAAACATCTATCCACATGCTTTCTTTCCTCGTACTTTCAACACAAACAAAAATATACTGTATTATATAAACCACTCACAATCATTCACAAGCACAGATGTGCACATGGCATAAACACAGCATGTGGTCTTTTTTTTTTTTTTTTTTTGAATACCCTTTTTTTTTACATTCTTTTTTTAAATAATCCATTACTAAATATTTCCT
>VUQK01018887.1:127730-138174 GCA_015106715.1 Bujurquina vittata | reverse complement strand
AACACCAGCTGCTGGTTTGGATTGTCTTTGGCAGAGAAACTGATAATGACCACCTGCTAAAAAAACAACAGGGAGTGTGTAAGATTATATTATTTTGAATGCTTCAGTTATAGGTAGTCCATCTGTTTCACTCTTCAGTATGTTTACCTGATGATATATTCATCGACCAAATGAAACAACAATTATAGATTGTGATGAAGAAGAATTCAGGTCGGAGCTGTGCTGAGATCCAAACAAATCTCTTACATGTAAGCTTTTTTTTGTTTTTAAGTATTAAAAGCTTATAAAATTGTGACTACAGACATGCTACTGTGTGATGAATCATGAAGAGGCTAGCTTGTGCATAAACACATTACTGCTTAGCTTCCTGTTTTGGACATATTCATTAGTGGATCCTCAAAACAGTCCTCAAAACTTAAAATAACAACATGGACTCTTGAGACACTTCTCTTCAGAGACAAACAGATAAATAACTAAAAATTAAAAATTATGGAGCATTATGTCAATAATTGTGACTGTTGCTATGGTGATTAAACACTGGATTACTGTGCCTTTAATACAACAGACCCAGACACACTGACAACAGAGCAAGAAGTCGGTGCTGCTGCTTTAGCGAAGAGAAGAGAAGGGCTGCTCTTTGTCAAATGTAGATAAATTAAAGATGTTTCATTTCCTCTCCAGATGACAATTTTCTTTTCCTGGAGGAAGCCTGCTACAGGCAGACAGCAGACGCACACAAGGGAGAAATGACTGAATGAAAAGAAACAATGACAACAAACCAGACTTGTGGCTGTGAAGATTGGAGTTAATGAATAAAGAAATTCCAGACGTCACGTGATGGAAACCGCCCTGTGCCCCGCTGGCACTGTGATAACTGTGGATGTGGCCAGAAACAGAAAATCACCAGTGGCATTCAGGCTGCAGGCCAAACAAGATAATAAGCTCTACTCTGCTTATCAATATGCTGCACTGTCTGCCAGCCCAGAGGACACACCCACCAGAGTGAACACTGAGACACTCAAGGAAAAAAAAAGTCACAGAAATAAATTTCTGACTTCATGGTTATGTATACGAGTATGATTTTAGCAACTCTGGACAGAAAAGCTGTAAAAAAATACAAATAATAATTATAAACAGTACAGATATTTTCATTTTTATTATTTCCTATTACTTTCCCCTTTTCTCCTGACCTTAAAAGAATTTAAATTTCACAAAATGCACACACACACACACACTTGATACCATTCTTGACTTGATAAATATTATTCTTACACTGCTATAAAGCTATTCAGAGACATTCCTTCATGCTATTCGTCACAGTTTCAGAAGAAAAGAGAGAGCGAGAGAGAGTCGGTGACAATAGGTTAAGGAGGTGATAATGTGAGGGTATGGGGAAAAGCAAAGAATAATAAAAACATGCCTTTGGGAAAATATTCATGAAACACAAAGAGGTCGGAGAAAAGGCAGAGGAAAGAGGAAGGAGAAGGTACTGAATTGAACAGGAAAACCAGCAGAATGAACTACAAACATTCCTGCTGGTCTTTTTTCCCTTCCATTTTCTATCACTCATGTTCACTTTGTCAAAGAAATGACTCCATGTCCTGTTTTTCCAGGGTTTCCTGTGGTGGTGTGTTTAAGGATTGCAGCATACAGCATAGAGTGAAGAGATGGTAAGCTGACCCTTGGCCATCTACAAGCATACCATTTATATATAGGAGACAAGGAAGGGAGGGGTATCATTTAGATAGAGAACATGAGGTACCAGGATCAAAGACAAAAGATAAGGAGCTGAAAGGGTCCACTCAGATAACAGGGGTCTGTTATGACCACACATCCCCACATTTTAGCTGCTTCTCCTCACTCTACCTTTTGTCTTTCATGCTCCTCATCATAAACGTGATTTTTACAGTAGGAGCACCCAGCTGCTTTCAGTTCCCACAATTAACCATGAATCATTGCTGACATGACTTCAGTTTGTCAGCAGTGATTCATGGTGAAATATTTATTTTCAAATTCACAAATCTGGCCAACAAAGCATTTCATAGTGAGCAGAAGCCGTTTTAGACTCAATGTGAAGAAAAACAGGAAATCTATTTGCATCAAACATGCATAAAGTGATGGCAACAGAAATCATCGTTCTCAAGAGCTGTCAAACCAACATGACAAGAAACACTTTCACTTGTTCGGTCATCATTTACTAAAGTGCCTCAAGGTTTAATAGTACCAAGAGTTGTAGTTGGATTCCTATGCAGCACACCCACTTCAGCAAAGAGTCAACACAAATGCAGGACTCCAAAAACAGGCCAACAGAAACTGAAAACACACCTTTCATTTAGATGGATGCAGAAAGTCCAAGGTAAAAAGATCCACAACAGGAAACTAACAGAAATCCAAAAGTTGAAATCACTAACAAGAGAACACATTACCAAAGAGACTCTAGCAAGAACTAAAAGGAAGACAGGACTATAAATACACTCAAGGCTAATTGGGGAAGTGGAAACAGTAGTGAAACAACAACCAGCTAAACATAGTCAAAGAAATCAAGAAGTAAAAGTCACACAAGACACATAAGATGCAAACTAACAAAGTAGAACTTTGTTAATGAGACAACACAACTAAATCCAAGACAAAAGCTCACAACTGACAAAAAGCAAGGGACACTGAGGAGGCTGGAATATATAAGCCAAAATGTACGGGAGACACAAATAATGAGCAACAAAGTTCAAAAACACAAAACATAACTGGAGTTATTAAATATCTAGAGCAAAACTCAAGACTAGAATAATAAAAGCAAATAAAAATCAAAACTCAGCCTGACATGGCCATGTCCACATGTATAAGGGTATTTTTTTTAAAAAAACAGGGATATTTTTTCGTTTTTGAAAAATCTCCCATCCACATGAAAATGTGAAAATTATGTTGAGCTTTGTCAAGTGCAAGTGGCAATAAAACCCTAACTGCACAGAACTGTTGGCCAATCAGAAGCCTAGACAGACAGACAGACAGTTCATAATAGTCTGCAATACCAACTACACACTCTTTTGTGACACAAGGTAGTGTACCTGATGGAATGAGTAGAGTGACAAATCATAGTTGACAAGTTACAGTGGACGAATAAAACATGAATTTTCCGTCCACTGCACTGCAGCTTCTTTGCTGTTGTGCGGTAAATCTTAGGTGATATTTTAATGCAAATCAAGCGGCATCAAAGGGCCACTCTGATCTTTGTAATGTAGGCTTATAGCAACATTGCATGCTTTATAAATCAAAAAAAATAAAAGAGTTTGTTAACACATTTTTTTTAGTATATTGCAGTACCTGGCAACTATACTTATAAAAATGACTGTGGCAAAAGCTGCAAAAAATAATATAAAGCAGAAACCTTAAAGTCACCAAATAATCAGACTCACACTGTGGAGCACATACTCAAGTTGCTGATGCTCTCAGATATTTTCTCAGCAGTTTGGATCTGTGTACTGGAAATATCCCAAACACATACAATCAATTCTGATTACTCCTGTGTGTAGACACAACATCTGTGTAAATACAAACACGAGTCAGTATTTCATGAAAAAAAATAAGACACTGAATGCACACGGTATTAAAATCGCTTGAGATTATCACTAAGAGTTAATGAAACAACTTCCTATGCATTGTCTGCATTGGTCATTTACCTTCATTTACCTCACAAGACAGAACTGACACACACTTTACGAAGCACCAGTTTGATTTATCACAGAGTGAAGTGACAGCTTTATTATACAGCTTGGCTTGCTGACAGCTTCACTTGGCTCTTCCTAACAAGGTTATTTAACCCTCCATATACTCCATGAATTGCATCATTATCTGTATTATTAGGTAAATGAAAATGCCATTCATGCAGTAATGCAAGCTCCTGACAAAACAATTTATTGTTGTTGAAGCTACACTATAATGCCAAACGTATTCCCTCACCAATCTAAATCATTGAATTCCGTTGTCCCAATCCCTTCCATGGTCACAAGTGAATAAATTAGACTGCTTCTACAAACATTTGTGAATGAATGGGTCGCTCTCAGGAGCTCAGCGAATTTCAGTGTGGTATCGTGATAAGATGCCACCTGTGCAAGAAGTCCAGTCGTGGAATTTCCTTTGCTACTAAATATTCCAGTCAACTTTACTGTTGTAGTATTATAATAAAGTCATGTGGTCTTAAGATTAGCTCAAGAACAGTGTGTAGAGAGCTTCATGGAATCTAACTGTGGCCATTCTTTCCAGCAGCGCCACCATTAGGTTGACATTTATCACTCAGCGTGAACTATCTCAAAATCTGTTTAATACTTAGTTATGCTATTTGGTACAAGCACCCACTACTACTGCAGAGCAGGTAAAAATATATTTTCTTTCAAGCTTTAGAAGGTCAGGTCATAACAAAATTAATTATGAGACAAATGTTCCAGCCATCAAATCAAGCCATGAGACAAAAGTGAAATATATCCCAGTAAGGCAGCCTGACTGACCGACGCATGGATACATGGCTGCAAGCACATTAAAATTAGGGGTCAAACAACAAGGTGATATGTGATATTGTTTAGGCTCAAAGCACCTGAAATGTTGATGGTATGTTGAGGAGAGGAGTCGAGAGGAGAGGCAATTAGTGATTTACAGCTTTAATTAGCATCTTATGTGAGTCATGAGACCAAGCTGTGATGATAGATTCAACACTCCAATCAGAGCCCTTGATTTCTCTATTGGACTCCTATTAATGAAGAGATTTACAAGTCAGGCACAACCAGGAGACAACTGGCCACTGAGCTCGTGTGTGTGCACTCATTGATGTTCTGAAATGAAAATCAAAGGCTTTCCTATAGTGTTGCTCCAAGGAGCGGTTCTGCAACAAATGCAGAAATGCACAATGCACACAGGCACATACGCACACGGGACAGCAGCTTTGAATATTTTATCTTCTTTCTGCTGCTTCCCACACCAAAGGGGCAATGGCAATTTGCCTCTGACACAAACACAGTTTGCAGAGTCAGCAACACTCACATGTGCACACGAGCACATTGTTTACAGCCCAAATCCTCCGGCAGAGTTAGAAAAGGTAAAAGGAAAGACAGTGAGGTGAGAAATGCTGTCAAATTAAGCAACTGTATCCCACTCTCTCTTTCTCTCTCTCTCTCTCTCTCTCTCTCTCTCTCTCTCACACACACACACACACACACAATTCTAAATTATGCAAGTAACACCTCAAAGGAATAAAGAAATATTTAACTTGAAATTACAATTTAGTTCCAATTTCGCTATGTAATATCAATGACTCTACAATTTTATCACAGGATGTCTTTTTCACATTTCTGTCTGATTGAGATCTTCAGTCAGAGCAGACTGAACACATGGAGCTGTCCATGGTGTTGAAATACATGTATATCAGCTTGTAAACTCTAGAAAGAGAGAGGTACAATCATACAACACATACAACGCACTGGAGGGAGTGATAACATTTTCAACAAATGAACGTAGCCATGATGATTGAGATTAGAATATAATACAACATTAACTGTAACTAGCTAAAATACATTGAGGCAATGTTGCAAACATTCTGACAATTACTGTACATGGGCAAATAAAAATTTTATTTTCAAATTGTATGAGCCATTCTTATTCACGTGCCATCGATGACCTCCAGATTGCACTGGCATGGTTTGCAGCCAAGTGTGAAGCAGTGGGAATGAGAATTAACATCTCAATACTGAAGAAATGGTTCTCAGCTTGAAAAGGGTGGCGTGCCCATTCTGGATTGGAAATGAGTTGCTGCCCTAAGTGGAGAAGTTTAAGCATCTTGGGGCTTGTTCATGAATGATGGCAGCAAGAGATTGGCAGATTGTTTGGTGCGGTGTCTGCACTAATACAGAAAGAAAGAATAAAGAAATATTTGAGGTCATGATTGAAAGAATGAGACTGCAGATAAAACTGATGGAAAAGGGTGCCTTGGCTCTGCCTCAGAGACAGAGTGAGAAGCTCAGTCATTCAAGAGGGGCTCAGAATAGAGTCGCTACTCTTCCACATTGTAAGGAACCAGTTGTGGTAGTTCGGGCATCTGACCAGCAACAATGGGGAGCTGTCCATGGTGCTGAAATATACCAGTTTGTCAACTCCAGTGAGCTGGACAGATTATGTCTCTTGGCCGGGTCGAGAATGCCTCAGTGCATTCCCCATGAAAAGCTGGCAGTTGGGGAGAGGGAGGTGTGGGCATCTCTGCTTAGACTGCTACACCAACCGCCCAGAGCTGGAGAAGCAGCAGAAGCAGCAGAAGATGGAAGGATGGCTTAAATAGAATTTCACACATTTTTAACATTTCAGCACACATTGTCTGAAATTCTTTTCAGGAAAGCAATTTCATTGTTGAGCAATGATCAGTGCAATTGCACTTGACCGGCAGAGAGTAATCAAAACCACTGATAATCCATTTTCTTTTAGATATAATGAAAACCATTTGTAATCTGTAATCAATCCTGTATTGTACACGGACATATTAAATGTGCATATAAACAAACTGCAGCAAAAGTACAGAAAATTTTCTCATATATGCTGTTAAATATTTGAGGCAAGCTGTTGAAGCTATTGTACAGTCTTAGATTAAAACCCTTTTTTTCAGGTAAGTCAGATTCATAATGAGATTGTGTACTACTTATGTATCGCTATCTCATTTATCCCAGAGCGAAGCAGTTTAAAGGAAAATATTGTAGTATCCTAAGGAGGCAGTTGATTAGACATTTCTCAGTGGTGAACATAGAAATGATGTCTCATGTTTTGAGACTAATTGTGGATGTGTCACATTGTAGGGTAAGCACAGTGGCACTCTGGTTAGCACTGTTACCTCACAGCAAGAAGGTCCTGTGGTTTGAATCCACTACAGCCGGGACCTTTCTGTGTGGCGTTTGCATGTTCTCTGGTTTTTCTCCAGGTATTCCAGTTTCCTCCCACAGTCCGGAGGTGTTAGGTTAATTGGTGATTCAAAATTGCAAATAGGTGTAAATGTAAGTATGAATGTCTGTCTGCAGGGTTAATCCCAGGTTAACCCTAATATCAATGTTTAAAGCAATTCCAAAATAGAATAAAACGGAATCTTAGAAACAATGATGTAAGTAAATAAAAAATAACGTGCGCAATGTTTTTAAAGTACACTCAATCAAAAACCAGGTTGGCAAGGCCCTTCATTTCCAGCAGCTCCTGGGTCCTTCACCACACTGTTCCAGTGGCTGAAGGCATAATAAAAGCTAAAAATGACCTCCCCAAAGGCTTTTTGGAACAACCAACAGACCTGTTCAAGAGGACCTTAGGGGCTGTACTGATTGCTATACTGTAAGCATGTGAGGCATAGTGGAGCAACAGCATGAAGTGCTTTAAAAACAGGTATAAGTGTTTTAAATTCTAAATGGAAGTTTCCAGGAAATCAGTGTAGGGATTTTAAAATGTACTGAGTTCTCTTCTTTTGGTTCTAGTAAACATTCTGTAGCATTTTGAATCAGTTTAATTGGTAGATCACAAAGTGGAGTACTTCAGTTGTTGAGCTTAATAAATATAAAAGTGTGAACCAATTTCCCAAAATTATTGTATTTTTTTAGGTGATGAAAGGTGCATTTAGTGACAGACCTCGCATGAGCCCTGAAGTTAAAATCTAAGTCAAAGATCACTCCCAAGTTTCTCACTTGATGGGTCGGAACATGTCCAAGGGAATTGAATTTTATGATCAATATCTAACCCTAAGCTTTAGAAACTATTATTCCGATTACTAAAACTTCAGTTTTATCTTGGTTGACCTGCAAAAAGTCCACACAATAATATGTAAAACACATAATGAAAGGAAATCCAGTGGTTCTGTGTCATCAGTCATCAGCCACATCACTCTGAGTGTCAATATATTAAAAAGATGTGGGTTCCAAGTTGATCCTGAATGCATGCCACAGATTATTTTATAGGTTTTGGAAAAGTTGTAATCAACAAAAATTATCTATCAGAAAGACAAAAAAAATGCATTCATTGTGAATTAATTGTTTGTGTTGAAATCGATTAACTGAAAGTACACCAACTTTTCTTAAATTTGACTAGAAATAGTAGATTATATATTGTTCTGTTGTTGCACAGTAACAGCAGATCAAGGTTTTGTTTTCTTTAATGGGGCTTTACTAATGCAGTCTTAAAAGCTGAGGGAATATGCCTTTTTGCATTGATTGCTGTAACTGTACGGCTCTGTACTCAAAACAACTGAAGGCTTCAATGTATTTATCTCAACAATTTAAAGCTGTACTCATTCCAACTTTCCCTCACCTTTCACTTTCTTTTCAAGAATGGGAGAATACATAATTTGCTGGGCTGCGCATTATTAGTGCAGCAACATGCAACCAGGCTTCATTAATTAATATACAGTCTTTCTTGTTAATGAGAAGGATATTTATTGTAATTTACTTAATGTATCAGCTATGTTTTTGAAAGAAATGTCCACGGGTTGTGGTTTGATCTTCTGCATTTGTATTGGTGGAACAAATGTCAGTTGAGACTTTGACCCAGAGGACATCAGATACTTAGGGAGCTTTGCATGATACAGTTGTGTTTGACCATTCATTATGGATGTAACTGTGGAGTGCATGAGTGCTGTAAACCATGAGATGTATTTGCTATCAACATGTGAGCTTTATTAGTAGATTTTCTGTTTGGTAAAGCTATCTATGGTCCCAGCACTAATGTCTATAAAAGTCACATCATATTAAGAGCAAGCTAATAACATCCAGATGTGCAAGCTCCGCAGGTGACAGATGCAACTCACACTGCAGACCAGAGATGAGCGTGTAGCAGTTTAGTGTCATCAGGATTATTAATGCAGGTCAGATTGTTGATATAGAGAATTGAAGGTGTAACTCACATGGGCTACAGCTCTTTCTCTGAGTTAATATCATTTCTGGGATGCTGCCCAATCCCTGGACTCTAACGCCAGGAAAATACAGATAACTGGATTGTTGTGAGAACATATGTGGAACTTACTGCTGAGTCATGAGACAGTGTGGCTGAGGATCGAGAAGCACAATGGACAGGACACAGTGAAGAAGCCAAGACCATGGGGTAACTGGAGCCTGAAGCAGATGAAATCCTTGCGGTGGCCTGCTATTAAAACTGGAAGACGCTCCTTAGTGGAAAAAAGCCCTTATCCTCAAGAACACTAAATTTGTGGGCCAGCTTGATTTCCAATTCAATTCAGTTCAATTCAATTTAATTTAATTTTATTTATATAGTGCCAAATCACAACAAACCTGACAATAATTACAGACAAAACCCAACAGTTAAAACTACCCTGTATGAGCAAGCATTTGGCAACAGTGGGAAGGAAAAACTCCCTTTTAACAGGAAGAAACCTCTGGCAGAACCAGGCTCAGGGAGGGGCAGCCATCTGTCATGACCAGTTGGGGTTGAGGGGAGAAACAGGACAAAAGACATGCTATTGAAGAGAGCCTGTGGAAGAGAAACCAGTGAGTAAATGATCACACTGAGGTTCTTTTTGCAGTGTTTGTGCTTATATATTGTGGTTCGGAGCTTGCGTTAGCTGTGGAATGGACAAGAAAACATTTTGTTTGGCACCCAGTTTGTTTGCAGTTAGCTTCTCCACCACCACAGACATTTATACTGCCAAATGCAGGAAAAGGGCCACCTGCATCCCCCCACACACCCAGCACACACACTATTTTGTTCCCTTCCCCTCAGGCAGGAGGCTGGGGAGCATGAAGAGCAGGACCACCAGACTGAGGAAAGCTGTAAAACTGTTGAACTCTGGTGGGGCTGTGCAGCTGCACTGCTCTGCTTCTATCAATCTTTGCATACACTTATGCTGCTGTGGCTTGTGTGTGTGTGTGTGTGTGTGCGTGCGTGCGTGTGTGCGTGCGTGCGTGTGTGCGTGTGTGCGTGTGTGCGTGCGTGCGTGCGTGTGTGTGTCATTTATGTTTTTTCTTCTTTAATAAACTTGAAAAACTGTCACAACTCAAGGATTCAAATTTTAGAGACTGTAACATTGATGTATGCACAGAATTGTCATGATTGCACTTTTACTTCACTCATAACACTCCATTAGGTAGTAACAAACCTTGGGATAATTGAACACTAGAGATTACAGTGATCATATTTGGCGTGTCTTTCTGTCAACCTCATCTTTTTGCACTACTCTCTTTTTTGGCCCGCCCAACCTCTCTGTTGTTCTCATTCCCATCTTGTCCTTCTCTTTCTGGCTTCCCATAGTCATGCAGGAGCAACACAGAACAACAATCCTCTGAATTATTGAAGCAGACATGGCTCTCTCTCTCTTCCTCTCTCTTGCTGTCTGTAACACCCCCCCCCCCCCCAACCACACACAAAAACACACACACACCCACACCCACACCCTCACACATCAACAGACAACCACAACACCACCCCCTGA
>VUQK01018887.1:43696-75808 GCA_015106715.1 Bujurquina vittata | reverse complement strand
TTGCTTGTTGTTCTGCCAACTCCAATACAACAGTTGCATTGTAGTATTGTGGTGTGAGGCCTAGGGTTCATGCCTGCTTCTTTCTTTCTTTCTTTCTTTCTTTCTTTTTTCTTTCTTTCTTTCTTTCTTTCTTTCTTTCTTTCTTTCTTTCTTTCTTTCTTTCTTTCTTTCTTTCTTTCTTTCATGACTCAGACATCCTCCACAATAAGGTTGCCTTTTGTCCTTTTTTGAAAGAAAACTCTGACGGAGTTGAATTGTACTTTTATGGATTTGGTATCTGTCGGGGTATTTTTGAATGTATTGTTATTGAACACAGAATAAGTTGGCGCTTTGTGCTCGGACTGACAAACAAAAAGATCTTTCCATTTTTCATCTGTGTTCACTTATTTAATATGTTTTGTATAACACACCTTTTCATCCTTTAGTTTGGCATCTCTTTATTTGAGTCTTATAAAATAATATTGTAAGAATGTAGAGCTATTTTAGGGGCTCTCTGAGACTGTAATGTTTTCTTAGATATTTGCATAGCATTCTCAACACACTGATAATGACTGTGTTGAGCAGGTATAAGGTTCATGAACTTAGTTTATTGCAAATAACAAAGTGGTCAAAAATGATTGAAAATGAAATGTTGACCTGATATTGTCAAAGGATCAAATTTATTAGAATTGATCCTCAGGAGAAATTAAATTTGTGTACTAAAATTCCTGCACCCACTGTTGGGTGTTTTTCACTTTCAAACCAAAATGTTAACAAGCTGGTGGTACGGGACATTAAGTTAAGCCATAGTTTGTATGATACGTTCACTGGGGGAAATTTTCTGGCTATCAAGTTGTCAAGATACTGCATATCTGTCTGTGCAGAAGTTGTGGACAGGCAGAATGACTGTGCATAGTTCTGTGGAAGGCATTAAAAGAAACTAGAATAATATAATAATTGTCCACAGTGAAAGTGCATCATCAAAAAAAGACAAAAAAGAATGCTGCACATCTGATGAAGTAAAGGTTAATTAGAGAAAGATAATTCTGTGTTGTTCATTTTGTTTCTCAGTCTTAATAATCACCTTTTTTGTCTCCTGCAATTTTCCTCCATTTTCCTCGTTCCATCATCATTTAAGTGTGTCTTTTGATTGATAAATTGGCTTCTTGTTATGATTGATTAGGTGTGTCTTCCTCTGCTTGTTCCCTGTAATCGCAGTAGTTGTTACCGAGATGATGAACGCATTGCTTTGCCCATCATGATAACTGATGCAGATTATCGTACAAACAACGCTCAAATCAGCCTTTGGAATAAATTGTTTGGCTACATATTGTGTTTTGGCAGCAGTGTAATCAATTATTGCAATTCATTAGATTTTATATGCAAGTATGCCACATTTGACCACATTTGGGGCCACTTTTGGAGGGGGTAGAAAAGCCTGAGATTCAAAATGTGAAATAAAGTGTGAGATGTTTCTCTTTTTTGCACCTTTACAGTTTAGTTTTAGATCAGTGTCAGCATCTCTTCTCCACCTGTCACACTCTGTTGTTTACAGTCTCTAAAACCATGTCAGATTGAATTGGTCATTATCTAATTTTTCCCTTGAGGACAGGGATACAGTTACAGTTGGTGTGTTGGAGTGCATGTGTGAGTGTGAGAGATGTCTTGTCTGCTTCAATAATTCATCAGGTTTCTGTTATTGCGGCTCATGTGATGCTCAAGGGAGGGAGTAAGAGGGAGAGACAGAGAGAGGAAGAGGGGAATGGAGGGGCATTAACACAGAGATCTGACAGGTTTTATTTTGTGTAGCTGTAATTGATTTTCCTTATTCCTGACTGGATAACTTCCTGCAGCATGTTTGAAAAATTCATAGTTTCTAGTTAGCCTTAAGAAAACAGGGACAGTTTGGTTTTCCTCCAGAAAGTAGTGGTCATCCTCGATAAAACTACACACAATGGTCTGCAGGGACCAGTATACCAAGAAGAGTATTTGACTTCAGTACAGGGAGAAACGAGGCACATTTTCAGCACGCCTCTATCTCTGGAGGCAGTCTTTTAAATGTTTACAAAGTAGTGGCTCAGGAGGTTGAGCTGGTTGGCTACTAATCAGAAGGTTTAAACCTTGGCTTCTCTAGTCTATATGTCAAAGTGTCCTTGGCCAAGATACTGTGTGAACTGCATCAGTCTGAGTGAATGTTAGGTTAACAGCGCTTGTGCATGGAAAAAGGTGCTTGGTTGAATGTGTGAATGAGACTTGTAGTAAGAAAGAACTTTGAGTGTTTGGAGGTTTAACAAAAGCTCACTCAGGAAAAAGCCTGAACTGCTACTTCTGTAGCATTTTTCTTCTCTTAGCACTCAAAGTGCTAAGAGCCCACAGCTGGGCTTTCTGGAGTTGCCAGAGTTATTTCAATAGATAAAAAAACACACAACAGCACAAGAGTGGACCTCCCGTGGGCACATGAAGAAAATTCAATTACCCTCTGGGGACTCTGTAACAATTTTCCACTGATTGTTGAGTCTCGACCAAAGCGTAGGGCTAACCAATCAAGAGACAGACATTGCTATCCATAAAGTCATGTAATATGAAAAATGCTACTGTACATGATTCATTCAGCTGGAATTCAGGTATTACATTTCAGCACCACAATCTGCACCATACCCCTGCTGTGTGCTCCTAATGGAGAAGAATCCAGTGTATTGTAAGCCTCTGTGTTGGTGGGATTCTGCTAAGAGAGTGGTTGTGAGTAATTTCTGCTCTGTGTTGCCAGTCAGAAATGGAAGCTGAAGTGGATAAAGCCATATTGAGCACAATAACCAAGATCAACCTCAACTGTGAAAGTTGTGGCAGACATTGGAGATACTTCTAGTATATCACTGCCAACTTTAGGCCCATTTTGCTCAGGCATTACGCAACCACTCTCCAATCATATGTCACAGTGTTGTCAGAGTAACAGCTGGGCGGATGTCCTGTTTCAGGCTGACTTTCAAACCCAGAGAGACACGAGTAACCAGATTTAGGCCAGATGGTGTTTTTAATGCTGTATGTTATTTAAACTTTTTGATGTTGAAGATATAGACGTGCATGAAGGAGAAACTACTCATTTAAAAGTCATTTGATCAAGTTTATTAGTTTAAACAGTGTAATGTAGTTACAGAGGCGTACTTTAGCTGTCAGTCTTAAGGTTTGTAATTTTTTAATAACCATTAATGCATTTTACTTAGACATTATCAGCGAAGCTCCACCGTCAGCTATTTCAGCATCAAACACTTAATACCAAGCCTATATTTTCACCCTCCTTTTGCCTTCTGATGTCTGTATTATGAAATCTGCAAAGCAAATTTATGCACATGTTTTGGGATTTGAAATCTGATAAGGTTTGTTTTATTCATAGTTATAATCCAGATAAATTACATTACACACTAGAGGATATCAAGTGCTCATACAGGGATTTGTATCACTGATTACAAATTAATCACCGTTCAAAACAAAGTGTAAAATTGCTTTACACGAACAAATGAAACACTACAGTTAATCTGACCAAAATAGATACTGCTGTACTGCAGTTTTTATTTTGATGAGCCCAGAAAATATATATTTATGTACTTATATATATTTCAGTTTAAAGCCATTGGATCTTCACTACATTAAACTACACTATTCTGGTCTGATTCTTGAGATATATATGTATATATTTTTTTATATGCTACTGTAGCAAAGAGGGTATAGTCATTAAGTCACGTTGATGTAAGGAGGCATAATTGCAAAGCAGGGCTGTTGATTGTTTGAGGATTATTGTAATTAGAATCATGCAAATCAATTTGATAGAACACAAGTTTTTACTGTCGCATATGCATCATAATGCTTTTAATGTGTGATCATCATCATGACACATAATGTAAGAAATAGTCATATACAGTTAGGTGCATAATATATTCGGCAAAGGTACTTTTTTTTCTTCTTCTTGTTTGTTTGTTTGATTCAGTTTTGCCTCTGTACACCACCACAGTGGATTTTAAATCAAACAATCAAAATGTGATTGAACTGCAAACTTTCAACTTCAATCAAAGAGGTTTTACAAATATTTAGCACAAGCTGTTATACTTGAAATTAATTGAACAAACTAACATAATTTAAATTATAAGAACTGCTTTTAAATCATTGGTAAAAAATAATTTGCAGTCAATGACTGCTTCAAGTCTGGAACCCATGGACATCACCAAATGCTGCGTTTCCTTCCTTGAGATGCTCTTCTAACCCTTTACTGCAGCCACCTTGTGATCCTGCTTGTTTGTGGGTCTTTTTCCATTGATTTCTGTATTAACTGAAAAACATGTACTGTTGGACTGAGATGACCTGGCTACAAGATCATCTTGGTTTCATTTGCTCAGAATTGTATGGGCTCTGTGAAATGTTTTGTTAGAGTGAATTTAGGTCTTCTTTTTTGACTGTAATGAGTGGGTGGGTGAGAGGGTTACTTTCCCTGCGCCTTCAGGCCGGGGAACAGGTCTTGACTGTTGTTTGCGCTTATGTGCCAAATGACCCAGCCTTCTTGGAGTTGCTGGGTGGGTTGCTCGAGGGTACGCCATCCGGTGACTCCATCCTCCTACTGGGAGACTTCAATGCTCACGTGAACAATGAAAGTGAGACCTGGAGGGGTGTGATTGGAAGGAATGGCCTGCCTTATCTGAACCTTTGTTTTTGGACTTATGTGCAAACCACAGCTCAGAGCTGTGGCTGCAAGGTGGTTGGTGCCTGTCCTGGTGGTAATCCCCAAACCAGATGGCGTTCACCGGAGGTGAAGGGAACCATCAAGCTGAAGAAAGAGTCCTATCGTCCTTGGTTAGCCTGGACTCTAGAAGCAGCTGATGGGTATCAGCAGGCCAAGCGGAATATGGCTCGGGTGGTGGCTGAAGCAAAAACTCGGGAGTGGGAGGAGTTTGATGAGGCCATGGAAAAAGACTTCTGAATGCCCTCAAAGCAATTCTGGCAAAGTGTCAGGCAACTCAGGAGGGGAAAGCGGTGCTCTAATCACATGGTCTATAGTGTAGGTGGGGGGCAGCTGGGGTATGAGGTGTCCAGCCTGTTGTTGTGGGTCCCTGTGTAACCGCAGTGAGAGCTTGGTCCGTATTGTCGGCAATAAGTCGGACTTGTTTCCTGTGGGTTTTGGACTCAATTCTGTGCCAAGTGGCAGAAGGCTTCCGGCTTGGTGGCCTCAGAATCTCATCTGTGCTTTTTGCGGATGATGCGGTCCTGTTTCATCAGGTGGTGGCCTCTAGCTTGCAATGGAATGGTTCACAGCCGAGTGTGAAGCAGCTAGCATGAGCACCTCTAAGTCTGAAGCCATGTTCAATCGCCATTCCTGCCATTACTTATAGTCATTAAGTCACTGAAAGAGCGAGATTGCAGATACAAGCAACGGAAATGAGCTTCCTCCAAAGGGTGTCTGGCCTCTCCCTTAGAGACAGGGTGAGGACTGCAGTCATTTGGAGCTAACTGTAAAGTAGTTGTATAAGATAGTCCCTAACTATGGCAGCTCATAAAAAGCTAGAAGGATATAATTAACATACTCACCATCAAACATGCACGTGTCTACCTGCTTCATCATAAATGTTTTTTGAGAAAAGGTGGTAGAACAAGTAGATGAATAGTATCTTGGTTAGCTATGCTTCTGGATATTTTCTCTTATGGTCTGCATGTTCCCACTTAATAAACAGTGATGGACTTACCTTTCTTGTTTTCTTCACTTTGGCACCCTTGTGACACTCTTTTTTCTGTATCATAGACAGACTCTGGCATGTCACATGTGCTAACAACGGCAGTCCCAGTGATCGAAAAGTGGGCTGGAGAAAGACATGGGAAAAATAATGAAGCAAAATGGTCATATGCTTGGGATGAATAAAGGGAGATTGATTATGCGAATGTCACACTTTTGATGAGAGCGAGACAGAGTGAGATGGATGTGGGAGTAAAAATGAATACATTTATGCATATGCATGTTGGAGGCTGACACAAGATTTGTTTGACAGCTTTAATTAAACTCAGCTGAGTCAGGCAGCTGAGCTGCGACTTCAATCACATTTTAATGAGCCACACACCCGGCAGCCCACATGGAATAAGGTGCATTTCTTTAAACCTTCTTCTTCCTGTCTTGAGTGTATGTGTGTGTTTGTTTACAGAGGGAGTCCCCAGTATGTGAATCATTAAATTTTAAGATTAAGACAGAGTTTAGGCTTAGGCAGGTAGTGGCTATGATTAAGATAAGTCTTAAGTCACCAAGTCTGAAGTCATGAAAACATGGAAACTCAACTAAGCACATGTGTGCATGTGCATATGTTCATACATGTGAGTGCCCTCCTGTGAAAGCACAAGCCTTTGGCTTATTCCCAGTGACTTTCTCACAGATTTTCAGTTGGATATATGGTGTCGTGGGATGCTGCTGATCAATACCACAAGCTTCTTTTTTGTCAAAGCCAGTTTTGGCAGCCATGGCTTCACTTTGGATGGGGCTTTTTAAAATTGCTCCAATTAAGAGATTTGCTTGCCCAAAACCTTTTATTTGCACAGCATTAAAGCCTCACTGACACACTGGTGGGCCAATATTATCAGCTTTTGTTGGCTTATCACAGATATGTTGTAACCAGCATATACATCATCAGAGTTCGTCCTTTTTCACACTAAGAGATGGTATAAGCAAATGATTCAGTATTGCATTTAAATTATCTGCAGCTCATGCTGGATACTAGGGGATTTTATTGATGTTCTTAATATACACATACTTATATTGAGTATTCTAGAAACAGTAGTACAGAACAATGTAACTGGCTGCTATAATAATAGCCATACCTGTTATTTTTCTATATTCTGTTGGATTGTAGACAAGGTTATTTACTAATTGGAAGGTTGGTGGGTCAACCCCGTAATGCTCCAGTCTGTATGCAAAAGTATCCTTGGGCAAGATACTGAACTCCAAGTTGCTCCCAATGCATTTGTTGGGGTGTGAATGTGTGTGTGTAAATGGGTGAATGAGACATGTTGTGTCAAGTGCTTTGAGTGCTCAATTAGATTAGAAAAGCGCTCTATAAGAACCAGTCAATTTAAGACACAAGTAAAGCCACTCACAGCTGCCTATAGAAAGTTATGTTAGGCTAGTGTCACTTAGTGCTGGGTAATGCAGGCAGCTTGGATTTGAATTTTTATGGATTTCACAAAAGCTTTAAAGGGCTCTGGGAGAAAGTGTTGCACTCTGCACAAGTAATTAAGTGTATATACACAAAAACAACCACACACAGAGATGTATTTGCAGCCTAATACAAGATCTAATCAGGCTGACATTTCACGTAGTTTAAGTGTTCTGTTTAATGATCTTAAGTAGATTGTTTTTGAAGTAATCAACAACAGTGTAAAATACTTTGATTTGCACTAGTATTAATCTACCCTTGTGTATACATGCAGATACGTACACTCAAATGAAAAAGTTTATGACCCATGCTTGTATGTGGTCTCACTTTTATTACAGCAACTTTTCATAGTGAGAGCTCTGACATTTAAATGGAAATGGCCAGTATCAACCCACTCTGACTTTCTCTTACTAGCTTCTCAGAGAGAGACAGTGGGTGAGAATTTCTGTGGTGCACTTCCAGTAAAAGCACTATTTGTCATAGTGCTTTTACCTGTATTTGTGTGTACCTGCATGTGTGTGTCATGTGTGTACCATGTGTAGCTGCTGGTCAACCATGATGCTGCGTGCTTTAGTTGAAATTCTGCCAGTCCAGCCTCAGTTATTTCATGTTCTGGATTTCAGAAACTGTATTAGCTTGAACTGTTGCAATCATGATAAAAGCTGGCACCCCAGTTTTATTTGATTGATTAACTTGATATATGGCTGATCCAATCTGGAGGGGGCAATGACTGATATATCAAATTAGAAAGTGTCACCTCATCCAACCAAAAATGTAACTGTAATTGGAAAAGAATTAATTGTTATACAAGGGTGGGCTGAAAAGTTCATAGGCTGACCACTGTGCAATGGTCAAACTTCACCAAATGTGTTTTATTTTTTGACGTAGTCTCCCTGTGGTCCACGCAATTCTTCCATCTGTGTTGCAGAGCTTGGATTCCCATGTTATAGAAGCTCTCATCCTAACCCTTAAAAAAGCCCTCAACAGCAGAGATGACATCATCGATCCGATACTGTTTCCCAGCCTAGCGTTTTTTTCATGTTGGGGAACAGAAAATAGTCAGATGGTGCCAAATCAGGAGAACATAGAGGGTGATCAACCAGCTCAAAGTCACAGTCGTGCACAGCAGACATTGTAATCATGGACTTGTGTGCAGGAGCATCGTCCTGGTGAAACATGACCCCCTTCGTCAGCTTTTCAGGCAATTTTGACTTGATTACCTTTTGCAGCTGCCTCAGCATGTTGGCAGTATTCTCCATTGATAGTTTGGCCTTTTTGAAGGTAGTCAATGAACACAATGTCCTTTGCATCAGACAAAACCGAGACTATCACCTTCCTTGCCAATGACACCACCTTGGCCTTCTTTGGTGGGGAGAAGATGGGTGTTTCCAATACATGGAGCTCCATTTGGTCTCTGGCTCACAGTGGTGAACCCAACATTCATCTTGGGTGAGGAAACATTCAATATAACCATCTGGATTTGCTTCAAAAAGTGCCAAGTTTGCCTGCAATATGAGCAGCCTGGTGTGCTTTTGATCAGGCGTCAAAAGTAGTGGCACCCACCGAATGGAAACCTTTGACATGCCATGTTTGTTATGCAGAATGTTCTCAACTCATTCAAGGGAGGTGCCTACAGCATTAGATATCTGATTAAGAGTTAAATATCTGTCATCCATCACCATGTGGTGGACACAGTCAATGTTTTCTTGGGTGGTGGCTGTGGCAGGACGCCCGGACCTTGGGTCATCTTTAAGGCTGCAAGGTGGTCCGTCTATTTTGTTCCGCTTATCAACTGACTTTGCAATTGCAATACACTACAGGAAGATGTGGGGGCAGTATTGCCTACATCGTCTGCCAACAACAACAACACCAATGAAGAAGAACGTAACCTCAACAAAATAACGATGGTGGAACAAAGAGGAGGGTGGAGAAAATGAAAGAAAATGGAGACTGTCAAAGGTGTGGGAGCATTTGACAGGAAACAAAAATAAAGCTGAATGCAGACTGTGCAAAGCTGAGCTCTCCTTCCACGGCAGCATCACTGCAATGCTGAGCGTTTAAAACGCCGGCGCCCTGGAGCTGTGACATCAGCTCTGGCTGGGGACATCGTTGATACCTGTTGTTTGTACAGTAATGTCTGTGTTAGAGCACCTGGTATTACCTTACCTCCTACGTAAGTAGAGTATCATTCTTATCGTCTCTAATCGACAATGATACAGTATAATATATAAAAAAGTACAGTTACATTTTCTCCCAAACTGTTCCAGGATACACGAGTCTCACAGAAATCTAAATTCATTAAATAATTTAAAAAAAACAAGATCTTGATTTAAAGGGCAGGGCTTGCTTGTGAAAATAAACACTTATCTGAAAAAGAATTGTGGTATGTCCCACAATCCCACAATATCTGCCATGTTTTTCATGTCTGCATGTATTTATACCTTTAAAAACAATATGTGGAGGTGGGGGTTGTACTGAGTTTTACTTCAAACAGTACTCACTGAGCTGTGCAGATCATGTTGGAGATGGAGTGAAAAAAAATGTTGAAAACTTTAACTGAAATTACCGCAATGCAAAAAAAAACAATAAATAAATAAAATAGAGACAAGACTTTGGAACTTGCTGAGTTTACACATCTCGGTCGAGAAGGGAAAGTGAGAATACAGCAGATGCTGCATGGGGAGATTACCAGCTACTGCCTCATGGGCCGAGTTCACTATAACAGAATCAATTGTATACAAGAATATATATTCAAAACTTATTTGCCAGTTACTTTGGATGCTCAGAGGCAGAGAAACAATGATTTGCTTTCATATTTAAGGTCCCACCTGTCCACCTGAACCAAATGCCATATGCCATATACTGTACATAGATTTTGTTATCACATGATATCCTTTTGTTTTCTTCTGTCATAATTACTAAGAATCCCTGAAGTTACTGTATTGTTCTTCTTAGGCAGACGCAGATTTACTTTTTCATTTACTTTGTGGTACGATGCCATTGGTGAGGGCCTTCTTCTTTTATTGCAGAATATGGTGCTATTTGTTGTAGTTGGCATGTTTACCCTTCCCACTTCCCTTTATTCACTGTGATAGAGAGTGGTGGCTGCAGTGAACAGAAAGTTTGAAGTGGGGATAAATTAAATAGATTTGATTTACTAAACGATAAAAATGAAACTTTTCTTAACTTGCATCATGAGCATTTAAATGTCAAAAATATTTATAGCTGTAGCAAAATACAAATAAAGTAAAATGAAGTTGGAGATAGGATTGTTTTTTTTAAATGCCTGTGTAAGCCTTTATACCTTCGGCAGCAACCTCTTTCAGGGAATAGTAACGCACGATGATCACAGCTCACTTAAACTGCAGAGTTTGCATTTATTTAGCTATGAAATTAAGATAAAAGCACGGTTTTGTTGCTTGATCCTTTTTTCCCCATGTGGTGGAACAACAGGTAAGTCTGTATTTTCTGTTTCTTTATTGTTTTGTAACACAGAGACAAATGTTTACTGAGCTCTAATCCTGGGAAAATCTAAAAACATGCATGATAGCTGTCAAAGAAAAAAAAACACAAGTGAGACAACACAAAACCTAATGCCTATGTTTATTGGCATGTGCTATTGTTCTTATTTTCTGCTTGGCATGTAATTGTGACTGCTGGGATTTGTGGCATTTGTTTTCAGCTGGGTTACACAAACACGTACCTACAGAGATTTGTGCCGCTGGCAAGATGGTTTGTGACTCTCAGCATGTCACTGTGTTTGTGTGTTATGTGTCTTAGCAGGTACAGCTTCGGTTGCTGCAGTATAGACCTTCAGGCTTGAGTGTGACAGTTGAGATTTGTAACCCTGCTCATCTCCACAGACAGTACAGTTTGATTTCACCACAGTGTGATTGCACTCCAAAAAACTGCACTACAGAAAGCAGGAAAAACTCTATTGCCTTTAGTGTGACTGCTGTTAACTGATAACACTGCTGACTTATGTGGAAATGCACCCTCCTTGTACAATTTCTTACTGTTAGAGGGGAATCATTATCTTGAAATGGTTTTCACACTTCTTTTAACCTCTCACTTCAGTGTAAATACTGGCCAAGTGGCAAAGAGATCCCTGCACCATCACAATACACAATATACACAATAGTAAAAAAATATTCAGTAGGATGTGTTTCTTAGAAATTTCTAATAAAATTCAGTATTTCAAACTACTTTAATGACGTTAGTAATTACTTAAAAGGGTTTCAAATACCATGACAAGTTCTTAGTAATAATACTTTTCAGCCCTTACATAGTAACAGTTGGGCAAACAGCATCATAACTAAATAAATAAAACAGTTTCTTATGAATGCAGTGTTTACCTCTAAAACACTGAGCCAGCAGGCTGTAGAGTGTATTTATCAAGTGGAACCTGTTTAGTTTACCTCAATAAAAACTTTTTTCTATCTTGAATGTATGCAATCCAAGCAATAGAAAGTCGCTATCGAATGCTGCGGTTGCTGATGGTGCATAAAATTACACTTTTCACCCAGTCTCACTGTATTATGATAGCACCAGCTGCTTCATTTGTAATAGAAATATGTCGCTGTATAACAAGTGTATTTTCCCTGATATCAGAATAAGTGATACTGGTTAAATAAGCCTCATCAGATACAAACTGAGACTTTAATGTCAAACTGTGACTCCTAAAAGTATTAACAGTGTTATTGCTCAGTGTACCTTGTTCAAGACAAGAAAGATCTGATGTTTCAATTAGCAGGTAATTAAAACTGCATATAGCAGAACAATTTATAACATGTATACAATTGTTTTGGGTTTTTTTTTAGCTGTGATGTTTTTCACGTTTTCTCTCCCAACATAGAAGTGTTAATTCATATAAGATTTTGACTTGATGTAATTATATATTTTTTTATCTTATAACAATGTCTCTACACTAAATGTATCCGCTGGCAATGGATAATTTTAACATCCACTCACTGATATACAGTACCATTCAAAAGTTTGGACACACTCGCCCATTAATATAACCAGTTTTGACTGGTACTGTATATTCTTAAATAAATTGGGTAATTATGTGTTTAAATACACAGATTTAAATTCAAAGATGCTTTATTGTAACGTTTTTTAAACATTATTGTTAAAGCATCTAAATACAATCTAGAATAAAATAAAGAGAACGACAAAATAACATGTTAAAATAATTCACTGCGTTTCAACTCAGTTCAATTCAGTTCAAACAATTATACACATACGTGTGTGTGTGTGTGTATGTGTGTGTGTGTGTGTGTGTGTGTGTGTGTGTGTCCCTCAGGTTGTAGCATGTTGATATACTGAGCAGCTGGGGATGCCCTCGGAGTATTTTTTATTTTGAGATGTCCTTTAGCTGTAATTTGAAATTACACAATCAAATCAGAATCTTCAATACATTTTTTTGCATTTTAGAGGGAAATGCATCTCAGTTTCACCTCACCTTCCAAATACTGATCACATGTTCTATTTTGTTTTGCGTCTTCCTTGTTTAACTGCCAGTTTGTGGTCGCTGAGCCTATACTTCGTTAGGACCTGTCTTTGCTTTCTGATGTTAAGCGATACACCACAAATTCATAATCTCTGTTTAGAGCTAGATAACTTGCTTTGGACTTTAGTTTCATCTTTCTAGTTTCTTTGCATTGTGTTACATGCTTACTCTGATTAGTGTCCAGAAAGCTCTGGCCTTGCTGTGTTTGCGGGAAGGCAGTTAGTGTCAGCACCATCTGAAATATATGTTCTTTTAGAATGATAGCTTTTTCAATAGCTATTTATGAAATTGCTTATTATTAATTTACTACAGTTTAAGTCTTATTTACATGTTGAGCTTTGAAATAACTGCCCCTTGAGGCGCTTCCAGGATGGCTGCCAAGTAGCAACGCTCGGTTATAGAAAATATTAGCTTTAAACTTCTTGTTATTGTTTCCAATCTTTTTAAACAATAGTTTTAGTTTACATAAGAAATAGAGTAGTTTTCATTTTCCTGGCAAGGAAAATAATCATTAACGCTACAAACACTCGAGGAAACAAAACATTTAAAAACAGCTTCACACGTTAGGCTTTCTTCCTATTTTGATAAAAAACAAAAAAACAAAACACTAAATTCAGGTCTGGAGAGGTTCAGCACACCTTTCCCTCTCCCTGAGTGGAGCAAGAACTGTTCTTATACCTGCTATAATTTGGAAATCAATTTCAGACCCAGCTCGCCCTGTTAATATAGAACCTAACCTGAACAATGATTAAGGCTCAGTGCCGCTGCTGCTTTTGCTGCTTCTGCTGCTGGGTAGGATGGCTAATATTGTGGAGGTAAACACTACCCTGAACTTTACAGTGGATTGAGTTCATTTATGCTCTGCTGCTTCTTTTTTGCTGCTTTATTAGGTCATTCTGCAGAGAAATACTAGATGGAGGGTAACCGTCATTAATTTTCTAATTTATTATTTCTTTAAGGGGACATTGAGCTTTAAGGATGGCCTACCTTGTGCACGACTGAAAACCATTGTGTCTTTAATGGATTAGAGTACTCCTTTATTTTTTTTCCTTTAGATAAATTAAAAGTAACATTTTGTGTACTTATTTATATCTTTTTTTAAATGTAATACATATAAATGTAGATTCAACTATGCCAGGAAATGTAAGAAGCTTTGAGTTTAATACATTAACTAGTCTATAAGAATTGTTGGCGGCAGCTATTTCTGCAGCTATGCGAGCACATAGCAAGCACCCTGTTTATTCTACTTTTGACAGTATATGTAGGACGATGGATATAAATATTTTGGGGTGTTCTATATTTTCGCTCTTTTTACTTGAAGGCTTTGTTCTCTCTCACCTGAGCTCTCTCCCTCAGTTTTGTTTGCTGCTGCTTTTTAGCAGAGATGGAAAGACCTCGTGCTCATTATTAAAGCCAACTAAACTTCAGAATCAGGTTCAATCTTTGTTTGTCACCTTCTTTGGTGCGCACTCAACATCAAATTGCTCCAAGTTTTTTGGGTGGAAAAAATGTAATTGCTGAAACATAATTAGCTTTGAGCACTAGTACGTGATTATGTGGATGGCTTTAATGTTAAAGACAATACTGGCTTCTAGGTTAGAAAGAAAACCCTCAAAAGTGGCCTACTTAGTTTTCAAGCTCAGCACAAACCAAGAACACAAACATTGTTAAGATGACACAAATAAAGGCAGGATAAATTTGCGTTTAGCTGAAGTCAGAGAAGTTGGAGTCAGTGAGCAGTATTCCTAAAAAAAAACAGCTTGCAGCTAGCAGCTAATGGGGACGAGTCAAATCAGAACTTGGTTTTTAAATAGCTTAAAGTTAATTAAATTGACCTTTGAGCATCAGGCTCAGTGAGTCATTTCAGCCTATATGGTGGCTGTATCTAGCTTTGTTGATGATGCTCTATCAATATTATTTAAAGGGGACTAATTACTTTACATGAGTAAAATATATTTTACTAAACTAATTATGAGCTAAATAATTGGGGCTGGATCATTTGATCTTTTCAGCCCTTCTGCATCTCTTCGTTTTACGTGGACCACGCCACTTGCATACACTTACCATACATTTACAGTCACATGCATATATTGCTGGATTCAGCACATTTAAGCAATTCCTGCAAACCTGCCCTCCTCCACCCCACACCCCGCACCCTGCCTGTCAGTGCTTCTGGGACAATCCCAGCAGAAAACTGCCTAAAAGTATATGAATACATTAATCAAATTACCTCATATTTGAAATTCCCACCTTTGAAGCAATGATATAATGGTGCTTTTTTGTAACTGGAACAAATGTAGATCATTAT
This sequence comes from Bujurquina vittata, assembly GCA_015106715.1. Classification (NCBI taxonomy): domain Eukaryota; kingdom Metazoa; phylum Chordata; class Actinopteri; order Cichliformes; family Cichlidae; genus Bujurquina; species Bujurquina vittata. The sequence goes on along the minus strand of VUQK01018887.1, from coordinate 60,831 downwards.
AATGGTGAAATCATAAATCTGAATTCCCTGCTCAAGTAACCTCAAGAGATCACGCTGCGTGTATCATGTTCATACTCTGTTAATAACAACACAAACGCCCCGTATGTATACAAAACAGAACGAACCTCACCAATGTAAATGGAGACTGTTAAATTATTCATGTTACCATATGTGCACAAAGCAGGGGGAGAGATAGGAATAAAGAAAATGGTAGAGCGTAGTGGCAGAGGAAGAAGGGAAAGCAACCAAACAGAGGAGTATGAGTTTCTAAAGTGACAGGGCCATTATTTCTTTCATCCATTAATAACCAGGCCGGTCATTAGTGTGAGAAATGAATCCAGGCGCTCACAGAGACAAACAAACACATTGCTAATCTCTGTTCTCTAACAGGGTGTCAATAGCCCAACATAAATGAGGGGAATGAAAAGCCAGCAGAGGGGTCACGGTGGTGGGAAAGAGGAACAGCAAAAATAGAGATTATGACAGACAGTCAAAAAGCTGAAGGGGGTGTCAGGGTTTGGTAGATGCGATTCACAGAAACTGATGCTAAAGATATCAAAATGGGGCGATTTAAATGAGGAAAAAGACAGAAAAAGAAGACAAAATTAAGTGGCTGTGATTTCTGCTAGAGACGTTTTTTTTTTCTCTTAGTTTGGGCAGTGACAGCTCTGTTATTTCCATCATCTGTGAGGAGGCAGCTAAGTCATTAGTGCTAGAAATGAGTCTTTGTGGCACAGAGATAAACAAACACGGCACTGATCTCCAGTCTCAAACAGAATGCCAATCAAGAGTTATATGTGTTTGTGATGAATGGTAATTAAACTGTGAGACAGACAGAAAGAGAAAGAAGTGGTCTGCGGTCTGTCCTGCATGCCTTCTTGCAGCATCAATTCCACAGTGTAATCAGGAAATCACATCTCAGAAAGAAAGTTGCTCTCTCGCCTTCACCAGGTCTTCATACTTCTTAGCCTATCTTTCAGCTGTACCATTTTTTTTGTGTGTGTGTGTGCGTTTTCATCTTGTTTTGAGACTCATCCTGAGCACGCAACCCGCTATCTTTTTCTTTGTTTTTGAAAAGGATAATCATACAGTAGTACTTGATGAAATACAGTAAGAGAAAACCCACTGATGGACAAGGACAGAAACTTCAGATATACCTTCTATGCCCACAGGCAAGCTGCTTGGGTGTGTCTGTGTGAAGGCCAATCGATGGGAGAAAATTCAACAACGGCTCCAAACTAAGGCTCCAGATGTCGCTTTCTTTATAAGATGATAAATGGAAAATATAAAACTTTATTGATCTTCATGTGGACACTGGGTTTTTGCAGTATAAACAGTAATATGCTTAGACCCAGAAGTAAAATTTAAAGTAATAAATTCAATAATATAATGCAAAAGGAAAATGGAAGATAACATTTTATGAAGGCATGTATTCATAAAAGCAACATTTTTGACACATCTAAGTCAACTCATCTCTAGAAAACCTAAACCCCAGTCTGATCTTAGGCCAAGGCTTCAGCCTAAAATGTAATCACTGGCCTTATTATGGGGACTGACTTGAATCCCTATATATGAGGATGTAAACAGATTAATGTCCCCCTTGTTCCCCAGTAGTGTCACACACATTGAAATTACTTCCCACTGAATGATGATGTCCTGAGGACCCAAACCGGTGACAAGTCGGGATGCATGCAGCTACTGTAAGTGCACACTAAGTTCACACGCTTACACACAACACAATGCAGCTATGCTGTCTTGACCTCTGCGATTGTACTGTCGAGTCCGTATTGGATTTGTGTTTAAAGCAAGACACCCGCCCTATTACTGTGTCTTCATCCCATAAACTCACACTCAGACACACATATTGAAAGGTGTGACCAAACAGCTTTTAAAAATACTGGTACCCAGATACAAAGTGCAGCCCTGGCACTGAGTATGATGAGCACTTTAGGAGTAGGAGGAATGCAGTGTCAGAAGGTGGAGTTGGAGGAAGCTGTATAATGGACGACCACGTTGGTTCCTCTCGGCCACTTTAATTGCAGCAGACAGTTCTCTAATGAGCCGGGAGGAGAGGCCAGGTCAGGTTCTCATCAGAAAGGAAAAAATTCTGTGTGGTGGTAAAACTGCAATTACAAAAGCGTGTGCCTTATTAATCCTGTTTTCCTGATAAATCAAGTATTTACTACATATAGTAGCAATTCAGTTGTTTACGCCTGCTTTGTTTTATGTGTGCTCACTTCTGCAAATGCTCTGAGATTAGCAAGAGTTGGGCCTTTTTTTTGAAGACATCCTTATTATAATTCGGCTTGCTTGACAGCTGAAATATGAGCACTTTAGAGGACGCGCACTACTGTGAGAAATGTTATTAATAGTATAAATATTCTGTCTGATGGGGGTCAGGATGCATACCTATATGAACTTGTCTTTTTCTTCAACTAATTTCGAACTTTCATCGTGAACCTGCTCAGTGTTTTACAATTACATAGACGGGTTTTGTTTCAGATCTCGGTGCCGTGTAAGTAATTATTAAAATACACATGCTGTTTGGCTTATTCACTGCAGACAGAGAAGCGCCTTGTTTCTGGATAATTGCTACAGTGTTCATTGAGCTGAAAGGAATGTCATGTAGAGGAGATTTAAAGAGTTGTTGATCACAGTCTGTATGAATTTGCCAATAATCTCAGCTAATGAAGACATAATTGCATCGAAAGCGCTAATTGTACATAATCGCTGGAAGATTTTAATATGTACGTTTAAACCTTAAAGCGGATAAAAGTCGACACATGCTTGTGTAACATACATATTATTTTGTCCGCTTCTTTGTGCGTTCCCGTGCCAATTAAAGCTGCAAAAATGCTTTGTGCTTGCATTTGCATTAGGAGGTGATCTGTGCAAGCCGTAACACAACTGCAATTTCATGGTAAATGGAGAACTGAAAATACACTTTTATGCTAGATTTGCATAAACTTTGTGTCAGTCTGCCTGTAAAATGTTTCATTTAAAGCCACGATTTGACCAAGCACGCTAAAACACTAAGGAACAAACTTCTGGTGAAAGCAATGTTGCAACTGTGTCAGGATCTAGATGTCTATGTAAACAAGTTATTTAAATGTAACACAGTGCTTTCTCTTGCTGCATTTTATATTGTACAGTATATTTATCTTCACCTCTCTATCATATGTATGTGTGCACGCTTGCTGATGATCCCATATCAGCCTCCGTCATTGGGGAGCCCGAGACCTTGATAAAAAAGGAAGGAAAAAAAAAACAATTTAGTCATGGTCTTTCACCAGAGCTCCTGTCTGTGCATGTGTGTGCATGTGTGTGTATGTGTGTGTACACCGGTGTCCTTTGCCGTCCTTCATTTTCAAATGACTTGGGCTTTGCTTGAATCATAAATTCTAAAATAAATGAAAAAGAATGAATACAAAATGGGAAAAAAAGTCCCTACTGTGACTAAAGAAACCTTGAAATTACAGTATTACACAGCAGATTCCTCATTCACCCCCTACAGTTAGAGTTCCCAGGCTATTTGGTGACACTTTTATCTAACTGCGCCTTGATCTCTGACCTCATGTGGAACTTGCTGGGAGCCTCACTTTGATTTGTTTAGTGTTTATATGTCGCTGTCTTCCTTGACAACAAAAACGGCAGCAGTGTAACAACATAGTAGATCTGAGAGCTGGAAGATATGCAGTTAGTGCAACTGCACAGACTTTTTTTTTGGAGGGGGGGTATATCACTTTGTTGTCAGGTCTGGGTAGGTTTAATTACCACTGAGCCTTATGTCATACCAGCTACTAATAATCCACAACATGTAATAAGCTGTGGTTGCCACCGATGACATCTGAAGCCCGGTGAGCACAAATAGCTTTCCACAGTTGCACCACCTGCCGTATGGTCAGCCTGCTCATTGCTTGTGTTACTAACTCTGCACTGCACTCAGATGGACAGAAACCTGCACAAAATCCATCAGGGATTCAGCTTATCATTGATCACAGTGCCAACAAAGAGTATTGCTTTCATCATCAGGACATACTCTGCTGTTTCTCCTGTGGCACCGGCTCTCTAAGCAGCTCAAATCAGCAACTGGAAACCAAAATCGAAATAACAAATGATAACATGTGACTGTGACATTGCAGTAAGTAGCAGTGGGTCAAGCTCCCTCAGCTACCGTGGAAAAGATACATGTTTTTGCTAAATATAATTTACATACACAATACAAAAGAACGCTGATTCATTTAGTCACATGAATCTATTACATGAAAAGATTTTGTGTTATGGTTATTTGCTGAAATAACATAGCAAGTGTAACTTTTTTTTCAATTAAAATCTTCTTGTAGTTGCAGTGATTCTAGGTTGACTTCAGATATTTTTTGTTGGCTGATGTCTGGAACATTTTGCAGGCTTATTATTAGAGTGAATACAGTAAAGTGTAAATAGGAGGAATTTATGAGAGCTTGTGATGCAAAGTTTCTCTTAACATCAGATAGCCACTTAATGCAGTCGTATAAGAGCAGTATTGCTATATTATTTCATATTTCTAAGGCTGTCTGCTTAATCTTCTTTTGAAGTCTAGGCATTTCACTGTCTGCCATAGTACTTACACACAATAAGGGAAGTAAATACATTTCTTTTAAAAGCGTGTGTGTCTCGCTGGTGTCCTCCTGCAGTCCAAAGGCAAAGGCATGTAGATGAACGAGTCTGTCCCGTGTCGTCCTTGTGATGGACTGGAGACCTGTCGGTTGCTAAGTGTTATTCCGGTTGTATTGATTGTTTTTTGGGGGTGAATGCTGTGATATATCTGTATTTGAGTCAGTATTTAAAATGTGCATCTATAATGCAAAACATGACTGCATGATGTCGTCAGCCTGCGGCCATATGGAGCTTAATGTGTTGTCTTCCAGAGAGATAAAAGAGAGCTCAATGACTTATCTACACTTTTAACAAGTGCACTCCAGAGAAATGACAAACTCTTTCATCTCTTAACAAATCCCTTTCTTACACAGTACATGCTTGGATTTTGGAAAACATTTTCCAGTGGTTTTTGACACAACTTTTTGTGGCTGTGGTGTTGGATAATTCAGGATTTTCGATTTGTGCAGCAAACCTAGTGCCACTGTGTGAACTTTAACCTCTGGCATTGATTTTTTTTTTCATCTTAGAAGTATATCGTTCTTCACATCTGCACATTGGGTTGCAAATTTGTTGAGGCTAACAAACAAATACGCAGAACCTTTGACTTATGAATGCAGTTGAAGTGACAGTTTTGGCAGCCCAGCTAGAGGAGAGTTACAGTAGTGAAGATTCAAAATGATAAGAGCTTGGATATGTCAGCTGTGGGTTGGGTAACATCACACTTGGCAGTCTAGCCAGGACTCACTGTCATGTTGTCAGTGCTGATGGAAAAGGCCTTCAAGGAGATAAGACTCACATGGGAAAAATAGCAGCTCAGTTTTGGCAGCACAGGCTGAGATTCAGGTGTTGGGAAGCAGCCAGCTCAGCTCAAAATGTCACCCATACGGGCTGAGATTCCACCTCATAGGACACAGAGTTATCAGCACAAATGGAAAAAAAATATTGGCCCACAGTCAGAGCCGCTCATCAGAAAAATGTGATGGTAATGTAATCTCATACACATGGTAATCACGGTATTAAAAAACTAAAAAGCAGGAGTGTCAGACTCATCATAGCTTATAAAACCAAGGCCAATTTGATCTCAGTAGGCCTGACCAGTAAAAACTTTGCATAATAAGCTTAAATCTTATTTATTAAAAAATATCAATCAATAACTAAAAAAAAGTCTTTTTTTTTTATCTTAAGAAGCACAAGCATACTGTGAAAAACCTTCTCATTTAATGAACCATCTTTTTTACAAAACAGATCATCAAAGTCCTGACATGCTTTTCTATATTCAGTTGCCGTCATTACAAAGAAAACTCAAAGCACGCTCCAGATGTCAGATGTGTTTGCGTGGTGCAGGTGTGAAAGCTTAAACTAGCCTTGATACAGACTTTTGGCTCAGATGAAATTTAGCAGTTCAGATGTGATCATTCTTAACCGCTTGCAAAATAATGCTTTCTGCTGCAAAATAATTCAATAATCACCAAACTTGTGTCATTGTTCTCTGCAATTTTCACACTTGTCAGTTTTCATGTGTTTGATGAGCCTTGCAGAGTTGTTGAGCTAGATGTTAATCCGTATGCTATTGCTAAATAGGTCGTCATGCTACTTGTTGGTCAGGCTCACTGATAAGAATTTCATAGAACTCGTCTCAGGAATATTTTTTTTATTTGAAAAGTTGCTTCAGGCTTATATCAGCTTGTCCTGACTTACTGTGAGACTTCGTACTCCAGAATCTGCACAGTGGAGACGCTGACTGCAAAGTTTGTCCAATGGCACACAATTGATGGGAAATATGCACCAGATATCAAAATTTTCCTTTCAAAGTCTGGTCAGTTTATGCAGCATCTGTTTGGACCATAATATTCTTTTCGTGAAACAGAAAATCTTTTCTAGCTATTCATATTTAAATATTTCTTGGTTTTCTTTGCCTTCAGACTGACAGGCTTTTGGTTTCAGACTGAAATCTTCACCATGGGCTCTCAAAAGTTTCTTGAATTAAAAAAAAAGCAGCTTTTGAGTAACAGCAGTATATCTAATTCTAACTACATATGAGCTTCTCTTTCCCCTATTAAAAAAAGAAAGGTATTACAACATTAATACTCTGACCCTTAACCTCCGCCTGAATGTCCAACTTCTCACCTGGCTTTCTCTTAGCAGTAATTTATTCCCCATTTCTTTTCCGATTATATTTCTCCCTTATTCACTCACCTCTGCAACCTTTTAATTTCCAAAATCCTCGTTCCCCGCTGCACGAGCAAACCTATTTTCTCCTCCACCCGTTCACACACGTTGAAAACGGGCTCCTGTGATACCATCGCATTTAAAAGTCTTAAGAGTCAAGAGAGAGAAAAAAATCTATCCAGCTTTAAATTGGAGATAAATACCTTCACATTTATTCCAATTACTTTTCCACTCTACTATCAGCTTTTTGATTAGCATCCCTGTCAGCTTTATGATTATGAAGGCGACTTTGCTGATCGCAACTGTTGTGATGATGATGATGCTGATTGTGTTTGTGATTACTCTGCTTATTGACTGTGGCTGTGTCACTGGCGCAATCATTTATCGCCTGTAGCTTATTCTGAATGGAATTTGCCGTCTGCAGAAGAAAAGTGGGAGTTTTAACTAGTCCAGGCACGTGGGAGATGTAAATCCGTGTAGGATTTCAATTTAGTCAGTGGTTAGGTAGGTGTGCGTTGGTGGTGGGTGGCTGGGGGGGATCATCCTTAACAGCCAACTTGTTTTATTATTAAGCAGAATAAATGAATAAATCAAAATTACAGGAAAATCCTAACAGTGAAAGGTTACCACTAACATGCTCATAGCAGACTAAGTAAGGCAAAAGCAATGAAACGGTGAGAATGTTACATTAAGCAAGGGTGCTTTTCACTTCCTTGTGAATTTAACATTTCATTTCATTATTCCAAAGTGGCATCGACTTGCTCACTGTCCTGTGCAGAGGGAGTGATTCAGAAATAGAAAAATTCAAAGACAGGGCACCTGGGGAGGGGTGTTGAGAGAAAAGAGAGGGCAAATCATCAGAAAACAGCAACTCCCTTACGGAAAGTGTTCCTCTTGTTTCACACATGATGCTTTGTGAATTGGGTGTGAATAACTGCAAGTGCACTCCTCCAAGATAGGATTTATATGCTCACACAAACAAACACGCAGGCAGAGGTTAAGGCATCTAATAAGAACAATAATTTGTGGAGGAAATGGAAGCACAGTCGAGGAAATCAAAGGAGGAATAACAGTAAATACTGCCTCTGTGTGCAGGAGCTCAGATCTCATTTAACAACAATTAAGGAGGAATATGAAGAAGAATAGATGAAATGATAAATAGATGCGTTTTTAGGTGAGGAGTGGGTTTGTCAGCTGGCTTTCCAGAAGGGAAGGGAAAGGAAAATAACTACGCAAAAAATGACAGCAGTGGCGACGAGCTATGGAAATGCGTCTCTCAGTGTTTTCTTTTTTCCTTTATTGGAAAATGGCATAAAATATTCCCAGTGCAAAAAAGATGACATGGAAACTATCTCATCCTACATTCTTTGTGGATTTTATTTGATAAAGTGTCTGCGGACAGCACACCTGACAGCCCGTGTTCTGAATGGCAGAAGGGCTGTCTGTCTAGGTGAATGATGTAGAACTCGTTCATTATTCACAGCAGCGCTCTAAACACACAGGACCTCACAGAGTGGCTCCTGCCTCAGAGTGCTTCAACCAAAACAAATCTGCATTTACAGCAGGGCTTCCAGAAATGTTATTAAGCTCCTCCATCACCCTTACTAAATCTGTTTCAACAGAATGGCAGGAAGAGTGTGTGCGGCTCTCGGCACGCGTCTCCACATCTCAGCCAAAGCAGTTGGAAAGAGCATTAGGCATGTGAATGTAAAGATCCACTTAGGACTCCTCTGAGCAGTCACTGTTTTAAGTGAGGGGATTTCTTCAAGCCTCACTATCTTCTCAGTATCTTAAGCATGACTCTCATGTTTTCACTCTAATTATACTGATCTTGTAATTACACAGTGAGAAAGAAGGGTTTTAATAGAAGCATTAAGGCTGACTTGACCGATCTAAGTGGATATAAAATGGAGAATGAGGTACTGAACTCTGTTGCTGCCGACTGTTGAAATATGAGGTTTTCCAGGGAGCAGCTGGTAAGATTCAAGTTGATAGCGCGTGTCAGAGCACCTCCTCTGGAGCCCGGCTCAAAGACGAGTGACTAGACTCATATTGTGATTCAGAACTGAGGAGAGAGAGTAAAATAAGATGTTTGATTCGTGCTAGTGTTTTTGCGATTGTTGTTTTTAGGAGGCATGTAAAATTCTGTGTGATTAACATCACAAATGGCTGAAGAATTGCTACATGAATTTTCCAATTAAAGCACTGGGCAGCTATTAACCTGCCAGCTGGAGAGAGTTTAGCTGCTTCCTTTGGAATACATCAATGACATCACAGTTAGAACACTCTGGAATCCCAACTGTGCAGTCACAAACAATCAGAACACAACAGTGCTGGCTGCAGCCTGCAGCTTTAATTTAAACAGCAGACATAGAAGCCACAATAAACCAGAAAGGAACCAGTCATGTGAGCAAGGCACCCTTCAAAGAACCAATCATCATACTGATCAGCAAAGCTTCAATTTGCATATGTGTACAGATTTTAAAAATGTTGTTTTTAAATATTAGTGAGCACTAATTGGGCTGCACACAGATTTTAAATGTAGCCAGCATCGACTTTCACAAATGTTTCTCACTGATAACTGCAGATTAATTCACAAGTTCCATAGTCCTCTCCTATGGCCATGCATGTGCCGCAAGCGTGACTTTTCTTTTAATGACTTAAAAGTACCAAATTAACAGGGGAGATAATGACCTCATGTTGCACGTTGTAACTTGCCCCAGTTGTCCCAACAGGCAACAACAGCAGCAGAACACAGGTATAAATTTAGCATGTTCTTCAGAGATGGAGTGACATAAACAGGCTGTGGTTTGCTTGCGTGTTAGATAGAGATCTAGTATGGCACACTCACGATCTCCAAATCTTGGTGGGTGCTTGCAAGCAAGCACTGTTTTCTGCTGATATATGCATTAACATGACGCAAGAAATGTTTAAAGACATTTTGGATATTGATATTGATATAAATTGATATTTAGAGGAACAAAAATCTGTGTTTTAGGATTTGTAGGGATCTGATCTGTTTGCTTTGCACATAAATTAGGGATTATTGTGTTAAAGCTATGAATCCTACACTGCTATTGTACTGTATGGTTGTAAACATCCTCAAATGAATGCTGAAACTCAGCAAATTTAAATCACTGTTACATTTTAAAGGCAGAATACTGGAGTCATTCAAAAAATCTGTTAATAAAACACAATATATGATCATAAATGCCATTAAAAAAGAAACGTGTTTATATATGATCATTTACTTTTGCAAATCCTTGTCTTACCTGTAAAGTGTAAAATAAGTCTTCCATGAAATGGTGAAAGCTGAGGGAGAACAATTCTCCCAGGAGGCCTCATTAAATCTGATTTTACTTTTGTTAAATCAGAATAAAGAAGAAAGACTTTTCTATGTATCATTTCCGATGTGCCTCAGATTGGAGTTAGAATAACATGTCCCCACCAGTTGTGCATCATTTGGGTCTGACTGAATATCGTAACCGTAGTGAGATTATTATATCACTCCTGCAGAGGAGCGAGCACATCAGCCAGCCAGTGCACTGATCATTCAGTTAGAAGGGCCAATCCCCATGTGGTCTTGTTAGGGATGTGATGTTTGTTCGCTGAGAGAATTCAGATAATAGACGTTAGTATGACAACATGTTTTTTGTTGTCCTCCTTCTTTGTGCTTCCGTGTTTTCATAACCAACACTTGCAGGTTCAAGTGTCAAAGAAGACGGTGTTACAATGTGCAGAGGTGGGAAGTAACAAAGTACGGTACAAATACTACGTTACTGTACAGGTATCTGTACTTAAGTATTAATTTTTCTTACAACTTTTTAATTTCACTCCCTATATTTTCACACCTCTGTACATTTTCAAAACAGGCTCATTACTTTAGGTTTAACACATTTGAGAGAAGTTATTATTTCATGTCACTGCACGCCTTCAAACACCAACCCGATCTGAGCCTGAATGGAGGGAACAATAACACATAAAAGACGGTACTATTTGGCGTATCCTCTATCACTGGGGCTTATAGTATATGAAGAGATGAAAGAGGCAAAGCCGTTTATGTCATTTATAGTGTGATACTCAGGGGTTAAAGTGGGTCAAAATGAGTGTGGATGTCTGTAAGTTGTGTTCACGGCACTTCAGGATCTAGCTAGTGCTTCTGAAGAGGAGCGAGCATAAAAGGAGTAAAGTTTCTTTTTAGTGGCAGGTCATTTCAAATGCAACTCTTCTAACAGCTCAACAAATATCAGCAAACACACAAACTGTTTGTGTCCAGTTTCTCACACAATGTGTCTGCTAGCTAAAGGTACAGCTGCTTTATTTCCCAGGGAGAGAAAAGAATGAGCGATAATTTCACTCAGAGATGGAGAAAGATGTAAGAAAGAGTACAGGAGAGGAAGGAGAGAGGTTAGATTTAAAGGTAAGGACTGCTCGGTGACATTTAAAGTTTACATTTTAAAAAATCAGATGTTGGATCTGTATATGATATGAAGCTATTTTTTTTTCATACTATGAAAGTCCTGCAAAACAAACTGAGGCACACCAACTTTGTGTTATTCAAAGGTTGCATGAAAATAGTGCAGTTTAGTGCAGGATAAACAGGTCGGCTTATCATACTGTGGTGAAGTTACAGTAAAGCTCTTTGCTAGACTGGTGCTCAGTCGCTGCGGTGCTCTTGGTCAGAGTTAGATTACATCAAGTGTAGCAGAGATGCATTTGAGTTTAAGCTGATGATGCTGAGATTCAGTCACTGAATTCAACCTTTATATGACCTGTATGCTGTCTAGTATAAAGACAGTATAAACAGTATACTGTCAGTGTAGGGAATGGAAATCAGGCAGGAAGGCTTGTGAACGTCAGTTGTTGAAGTCAGTTCATTCACAAAGAACAGTGAACATCAGAGCAGCAGCAGCAGCACATGTCCGCAGATCACAGCGTGTACACAAAGAAAATCTACTGGAGTTCACAATCGAAAGTTCACAGTGAGCAACTACAACCAATCTTAGAGTTCCCCCACCTGCCGAATCCCACTGTAACCCCTGATTATACTCATTTTTGTGTTTAGGTATTTACTTATAAGGGAATGGTGTTGTATTTCATATGTATTCATTTTCTTTTCTTTGTTCTTTTTAAACATACTTTAAGAAGATTATAGTGTTTACCTTGATCACACCAACGTCATGTCAGAGGCAGCTCATTCTCTTTCTCTCGAGGTCATGGGTCAAATGTAACATCGTATTTGGATGTAAACTCTAATGTGATATTTAGAATCCCCATAAATCATTCCCTATATGTTATTAGTACAACCGATGGCAGTAAAAAAACATATTTTTAAATAGCTCTGTGTAGTTTTATTATCACTTTGACCTTCAGATCATCCATTGACCCTGAAGGAAAGGTCAAAAGTATAATGTGAAAATTTTACAGTACTTTTTATATGTTGACAACTTAAACCACACTTGTAAGAATCATAGTTTCTAAGTTATGAGACTTTTTGTCCTCCCTCTCTTTGCTTCACCTGACATTAACAGTGTTTTGACAGTTTACACTGTCTCTTGATACATTTTCATTCAGCATTTTAGTCAATAATGAAAAAACGCTACAGGTTTGATACCAAAACGTATCTATGTAGTGTTCTTGCAGTATTGCTAATGCATGGTGTGGTGAGCCGCAATTAGTGATGTTTTTTTCTTTGAATTCAGCCCACGTTTATACTAACCTTTCAGCCAACTTTCCCTCTTCTTTTAAATGCACCAATCAAGCAAAATATTATGACCTGCCAAACATTGTGTTGGTCCCCCTTTTGCTGCCAAAACAGCCCTGACCCATCGAGGCATGAACTTCACTAGACCCCTGAAGGTGTTGGTGTATGTTATTGGCAAAAGGAAGAAGAGGGCTAGAGAAGAGGGCCAAACTGGAGAAAAGGGCCAAAACTATCTCAGTGCTAGCTCAGTGCCTATTCCTGTCTCCATGGGTACTCCTTAGCATTGCAAAAATAGCAGGTTGGTATCAGCACCAGGAGCTAATTGGAAGGTATGAAGTGGGCATGGACTGAATGTTCATTTAAAGAGCAAACAATAATGGTGGATCACCCAGTGGTTTGGTATTTCTCTATTGTTAAATTATCACTCCAAATGAAATAAAACTAATGCCTCATTTGCAAAATGAAATATTCATCTATTGTTTTTATGAAAGAAAGGAGTGGTTCACATGCCTTTTGTTCACAGTAAAATTGTGCATCACTCACCTAATTATGATTAAGTTTTGTTCATTTCTGGGGTAGAACTACCATAAACACATATACATACAAATTTATTAGATCATATCATTAGACTACCTGCAATAACAAAAAAATAAAAAAAAAAATAAAAAGAGGAAATCAGAAATCTGTCAACATTACAACATTACTGTTACTTTAGGGCAGCTGTGGCATAAATCTGTCAAAAAACTTGTTTAAAGCAAAAATTACTGAATTCACATTTTCATTCCCAATGTTAACCTTGGACACTGGGCTCCTCTGAGAAGTCAGAAATTAGTCAACTTCTGCCGCCATACGCAACAGAAGTTGGGTTGCACCGTAAGTCGCGTGATCTTAATAGCGGAAGTGGGTCTTTTTGCTTGCAGACGCTGCATTGAGCGGGTGGGCCCGTTGCTGTGATACGCCAGCGCATCTGTCTTCAGATTTACTGAGATGGCTAAAATCCTGCAGATGTAATTTTGTTCATTCAGTCTGTCAGAGTACTGGATGTACAGGAGTGCACACAGGAGGAAGCACTTTCCAGTGAAGTAGACTTCACTGGAAAGTGAAGTCTACTTCACTTTCCAGTGAAGACTGACTTATTTGAAGAATAAGTCAGTCTTTTGCTATTTTTGCTCTATATCTTTTCTATTTACATTTTAATAGCACAGCTGTGAGTCTTTTTATAGAAGAAAAAAAACATTAATTTAATTGAGGAGCATTATTATTTAAATATGCCAATAGTTGATTTTTGAGCAATTTCACATGCATCTCTACAGCTGAATGTTAATAAAAATGTCTGTGTGACAGTTGGGACATGTACCTTTGACTCTGAAGTGCCTTTTTGTTTTTAGCTTTTGGGAAGAAAAAATATCAAGATATATATCGTATATCGCCATTCAGCTAAAAAAACATTGAGATATTACTTTTGGTCCAAATCACCCAGTCCTATGGTTTAGTATTTTTTCTGCTTTTTTTGTAAAACAGCAAATTTGAAATTTCATGATTATATTTTAGCATTTTGATTAGAACTTGTGCATATCAGTGAATTAACCGCTACAGAAATGTAAAAAATATTTTGGTAATTAACATTACTGTTACTTTAGGGCAGCTGTGGCATAAACCTTACATTGGGTGGTGGTCTGTTAAGCATGGTAACGTTCTTCAATTAATTAATAAACATGGAGTAATAGTTAAAAGTACTCATTACCATTTCCTAAACCCCAGCGTTTTGTATTTAAAACATTTGTTTTGTCTTACCTGCAGTCATAGTGAGCTTTTTGAAAATATAAGACAAAGAAAAAAGTCAAAGCTTAACAAATTATATTAAGATCTGTTTGAAACTGCATTAAAGCAACTAATCAATAATAAATTATAAAATTTCTAACAGATAAATTTACTACCAGTAATTGGAGATTGCATTCTCTTAACACATATTGATCTTGTCTAAGTTTAATAGCATTTAAAGTCACTGGAATTCATCATCTTGACTTTTAGTGTTTTGTCAGCTGTGACAGTAAACTATAGATTGTATGTCATTATTTTTGAGGTGCTCTTATGCCAAATTTTAAATAATGGCCAACACGCTAGTATAGTATAAAGAACTAAACTCTATTTTCACAAACTAAGCAGTACTCTAACAAAACATGATGGAAAGGAGCCTTCGAAAGTGTTGACAGAACAATAAGTGATGTATTTATCCTCAAATATGAAAGGATCTAGTGCATTGTTTGTGCAGGCTTTCGATTTGAAGGAGTGTGCTTATTGAGATAAAGATGTCTGTCAGCTCCAACAAACCTCAAGTTGCAGTTATCTCCTACAACATCTTAAATCTGCTACTGTCTTTGCTCTCCTCTCAATGCTCCTCTCCAGTCAACATTTTCTGTGGTTTTTATCCTGCATTCCCCTTTCCAATCCGTTCTCCTTATTTTCCTACATCAGCACCTTTCCCTCTTTTCTCTTTGTTTCCCTCACTGACTCTGTTCCTGAGTAAGCCTTTTCAGCTCCCGTGAGACTGTGTGAAATTAGCTCCTGGCTGCTGGGAGTTGTAGAGCTGTTTTGTGTGAGATGGTGGGGGTGTCAGTGAACAGTCCTGGTATTCTTTACTGCTAACTTTGATCAGACATAAAGCTCACTGCTGTTTCTCTGCCGTGTTCTGATGTAAAAAGCATAGCAGTGTAATAGCTGTCCAAAGTACTGTCCTGCTTACAGCCCATTTTCTTTACCTCAAGCAGCAGCAGTGCTGTTTAAAAATATACTGCCTTTATAGTGGAGGAAATATTTGATCCCCTGCTGAATTTGTAGGTTTTTAAGTTTCACTTAAAAATAAATTAACATTCTAATTTTTATGGTAGTGGTTGCAACTGCCTTCAGATCATTAATAAGCTCCTCCCCTGTAGTTTGGGCTGATCCACCGGTTTTCTCATGATCATCCTCAACCCTTGAGGGCTCCAGACCGAGGGCAATTAGCGGTTATTTTATATTTCTTCCATTACTGAATAATCACAACAGTTCTCACCAACCTTCGCACCAAGCATCTTGCTGATGGTCTTGAAGCTTTTTCCAGCTTTGTCCCTGACATCCGTTGACAGCTCTTTGGCCTTCCCCAAACAGCTTTCAAAGCATGTCAGGGACATTAGGAATGGGAGAAACTGATTCTGTAGACAAGTTTGCTTTACACAGATAATGAGTTGAGATTCAAAGTATCTGTATTTAATTAGATTGATTGATAGTAATCAGTGTGCTACATGTGCACATAGCCAGTCTGTGAGGGTCAGAATTCCGGCTGAGTTGTAGGGGATCAAATACTTTTCCTCAGAGACGTGCAAATCATTTGATAACTTTCATGTAATGTGGGGCTGGTTTGGATTTTTGGTTGATATTCTGCCTCTATCCATTAAAATAAAACTACCGTTAAAAATAGAGACTGTTCATTTCTTTGTAAGTGAGCAAACTTACAATTGTACAGTACAGTACCAGTCAAAGGTTTGGACACACTTATCTATTCATATGAATGGGTCTAGACTTTTGACTAGTACTGCAAATGTATTATTACAATTATAGATAAAATACAGTAATTCTTTCCCCCACTGTATTTATCCATCGGCACATTTGAGGACTCGTGGTATTTTGTCTTATTGTGGGTCGGTCCTTTATTTTGGCCCTGTGCAGTTTTGCTTCATGTACAGGATGTGGTGACAAATATGATGAATATGGTATTACGGTGATAAATATGACTCTTGCACAAAATGTTTTTGGTGCAGCTTTTATTGGGATGGTGCTTGCTTGAACACACCAAACTAGCTAGTAATTTTTAAATAAAAACACACAAATAAAGCCTGATTTCTCAAGTACATTTTCTTTGTATTGTTGCTATAGTCATAAAAGGCTCAGTTATAGTAGCTGATCTTTGAATCTTGAACTAAAATATCGTGGTGTCATTTTGGGTTCTGTAAAATGTATTTTGCAAACCAAAGAACTTGAGAGAACTGAATAATTAAACAGGGAAAATAGCTGATAGTTTAAGGGAGTACTGGGTGTTACCCCGCATTGTCAAATTCAGCATTAACAACAAGATTTTTGTTCATGCTTAAAAAAGAAAACCATAACCTTTGTGCTTGGAAGCACTGAAGTGGAAGTTGTATAGTATTATTAACTGATATTTAATTATGGCTATCCAGTTTTTGCTGTAAAAATAATTTGGCTGACCGCCAGGTTTTCTATTCACATACAGCAAACTTCAAAACATTGTGGGAATTTGTCTGGGGCCACGTGTGGATGCTTTGTCTGCATGTAGGCTATTTGACTTGCGTTTACTTTGGCAAAGCCTCAGAGATAGGTGAGTATCAGCACAAAGACATACACATAAACAGTCACATGCCGTAAGATGTAAGAGCGCCTTCCCATGAGCTTCTTTTGAACTTCCTACTGGTGTTTACTCCTTGAGCGCACAGTATAAAACCGTATATATTAGACAACAAGTGTCAGAATGAAGGCAAATGAGAAAAAGATGGGGAAATGGGAGAAGTAGAAGAAGAGTACAGTGCTCCTGTGACTGGTTCAGTACAGCTCTGACATCTTCAGGGAGGAG
>VUQK01018887.1:4337-17822 GCA_015106715.1 Bujurquina vittata | reverse complement strand
TTTAATTTTTTTTGTTGTTATTTTTTTAATTATTTTTTTTTTTTTTTTTTTTGGATTGCTTTGAAGAAAATGAAAAAGGAAATTACAGACTGCTTTTTACAAAACTGTGTAATGATGCAGGTTGAATGCTTGAATGACAGTGCTTGTCTGCTGGTTCACCACAGGCCTCAGACTGAAATATATATTTTAAAAAAGCCCAACTTTTCTGACAAATGTTCTCGGTCTCCAGAGGATGAATCCCAAGATCGACAGTGTTGCTGACTGTTTCTCTGGCGCTTCACATTTGTGATTTTGAGGGAAAAGGCTCAACTTTGGATTAGATGGGCATGCTTAGTCATTCACCGGTTTCTCAGGATGAGTTGAGTAATGACCTTTTTCATCCACCACCCTGGTTTCGATTTAACTTAATTTGTTACTTTAATTTATGAAAAATACTTAACTACCACCCTCATCTGTACTTTAGCCTGCTGCAGCTGGTCATAACAGGCTATCAGCAACTTCTTTCTTTGGAGTATTGCTTGAACGCTTTAAAAGTGTGTCTTCCTGCCAAACAAGACAATTTCATGCATATTGTATTTTATTTTGACTCTCTCAGTTCTTTGCAGAATCGCAGTAAGATGTGTAAACATGCTTCAAGCAAGACAGGCTAGGTAGCTTTGGCAATAACTTTGTTTCATCCGTGACTATTAACAACTTCCACCAAAAATTAAGGTGCTCTAGTAGGCATGTTGTCCTTAAAAGCATCTTTGCACCTTTTCTTTGAAGCTGTCTTCAAAGACTCTTTGATTATTTGCTTTCATAGTGTCCTTTTAAAATTGTTTTGCTGCCAGCTAAAGCTTCACAAAGCGTCCTCTTTCGGGGGATTTTCACAATAAAGTGTGACTGTGGATGTGCTGTTTTGTGTTTGTGTGTGTGTGTGTGCAATAGTTGTTTGGCAGTGATGAATATTCAGCTTGTAAGTGATAGTCAATAGCCTCTCTCTTGCTCGCTCTCGCTCTCTCTCCAGATATTTTTCTCCTGTAAGCCAATGTGGTTTTATCTCTGACATTCAAACTGTAACAGCCTGTTTATCTTTTCCATTCCTCAGTTACATCCACAATAATATGATTTGCCCATGTTTTCAATAATTAATTTTCTGCATGGTGATTCTGTTCTTTCACTGTGCATTCCCAGAGGCTCTCTGTGCTTTCATCCCTCTGTCACTGCTCTCTGACATCCCATGATCTAGAACCTCCCTGAGGCCAAATAGTAAGACCCTGAGCAACGTTCACAAAGCATAGAGGGAAGATTTTAATCTCCTCTTGGTATGTTTGTCTTTTAGGTCCGTCTGTCTCCCTAGTCTTATTTTTATTTCTAACCCCCCAAGGTAAGAGAGAAGAAACACCTTTTTAATTAGTGTATCAAAGCCTAAAAGTGATGCTCATACTTATAATAACAGTTGCGGATTTGTCCTTCGGGAATGGTTTTGGGAGCTCTTGCTTATTTAATTGGAAGCTTATTTGCTATTAGAAAAAGCCGTGGTTAACACAATCGCCTAACAAACAAAATATCCCTGGTTCGACCCCGGGCGGACGCACGTGGAATCCCGGGGTTGCGTTGTGAAGGGCATGCAGCGTAAAAATCTGCCAAATCAAATATTCAGCCCTAACTGCCGTGGTGACCCCGTATGAATAAGGGAGCAGCCAAAAGTAGCTTTTTGTCTGAGGAGCATAAACAATGGCGAGCAGTTGAGCCCAGAATGGATAAAGGAATGTACACGCCCATACACACAGGTTACTATAAATATCCTGTTGGCCTACAGTATGTAAAGCGCCACAGCAATTAAATTGAGGTCGCAGTCTGTTCTCTGACAGGGTTTGCTGGCACTGTGGCCTCTACTATTGGACTCTATCTTTATTGCCCAATCACTGCACTACACCCTGGCTTTCGTCCAGTATTAGAGGACACAAGAGGAGTGTTTTATCTTCCACTATCCTACCACCCTCTTTTCTACGAACTTTTACTCGCCTCTTAAGGAACATTAAAGAAAAAAAGAGGAACAAAAAGTCTTGCGAAGACAGAAAAAAAAGTCGAGTAGGGTCATTTACTGTCATTGTAATTGTGATAAAATTTTACAGCCCCAAGTGCAATGTACTTTTCTGCCAGAAAGTGTTGCAGCAGTTAAATGGCTGAAATATATGTACAGGACTGGATCATCCAGGAAATGAGCAGCCTGAGGATGTTAAACCTCCATATTTGCAAGCTTCATTTTTAAGAGACTACAGCAACAACATCATTTGAATACAGTTAATAGTTGATATCTCCTGAAAAACAAAAGCAGCAAAGTTTTGAATCCCTCTCCCGCATTCCACTGGGAGTATTCTTCTAGACCAGGGGTGTCAAACCTTTGATCTGTGGGCCACTGAACGGTTCAGTCTGGAGCACCAAAACACTTTGCAAAGTGTGAAAATTGCAGAAAAGGAGGTCATAATTTAGGGCAATTATGCCTCAAAGGGTAGAGCAGATTGGTGATTTGATGTTCATGCTGTATGTCTAAGTGTCTTTGGAGAAGGTACGGATTCCTAAAACTGCCTTTCCCTGTTTGAAAGTATTTGTTGTGGGAAAATCTCCAATCTCCAATCTCATTGTACATCCTGTATAGTGACAATAAAGGCATTCTATTCTATTCTATTCTAAAAGCGCTGTGTCCGTGGTATATGTGGTGCATGTGTAAATATGGCTCAGAAAACTGTAAAAAAAAGGCAGTCTGTCTTTTTTTTTTTTTACTTTTTTTTTTTTTACTTTTCTGTGTATTTTAAAAATGCATGAGGTCATGAGATCAGTTATCGAAACTATTTCATCTGAGCCAGAGAGGTTGGAGTCATTGTCAGTATTCAGGTAGTATTACAGCCTTCTTACTGAAAAAGCCATTACCCACGGCTTGCCATACAACACCGAAGTAAGGTGGTTAAGCCAAGAAACAGTGCCGAAGCATTTCTTTGAGTTGCATCAGCAGAGAGTAGCATGGCAGTCGACTGAATGATTGTGGAAAAACTGAGACTTATTGTTCCAATTGGACTTACCTTTCCTGAGACATCTCTGGTTAGTCATCATCTGTTTCAAAAGCAAATAAAACATTAAAGGTGAACATTTTCAGAATGCTTTTATTAGGTTCTTCTGCAGTGGCTTTACTGTTAGGACTAACTTGAGATCAAACTGGGATGAATATGACACCCCTGATCTAAACAAATGATACTATATTACCAACTGTCGATGATTGTGTATCCAGACTATAATTATTTGAAATAATAGCTTATAGCTGATGCCCTCCTGTCTCGACATAACTTAATAAAATATGACAAATAAATAAGAGACCCATTGTTGGGTGTGTACACATGTATTAAAAAAATCAAATAATACATTTTTAAAAGCTTTACATGTAAACACAAAGTCATAATTTAGCCTATTTTGCTTTTGTCAGTTATGCAAGAGCAGAAAGATGATATTTCAGATATACTGTAACCATATGTAACATAGCCAGCATGATGGAAGTCCTGGGTTTTATTATTGGAGCTCCTGAAAATTAATGTGTGAGACATTTATTTAAACTGGCTCGCATAAAAGGCGTGCTGCTTAGACAAAACATTAACACAGTTATTCATGTGTATGCTGAGAGCTTATTAATCTCTTCTAGATAATCATATATGGGTATTATTTAACCATGAGCTTAAAGAGGTTGACTTTGATCTTCATGTTCACTCAGATGAGCTTATCTTTCTTACCGAGATGCAGCACAACATTTGATTTCAGCAGGGACTGTGTTCTCTTTTATGTATTTGCTGTGGTCTCTGAGCATGAGCTACCAACCAAGGAGTATATTGATCACCCCCTACACTATATAAAAGCAGATCTGACCAGATGGTAGCTGGGTTTGCAGCAACAGCAAAGTGTTCAAAGCACTACAACAGCCATGCATTGTTTATGGACGTGCAGGCCAACAGATTCTCAGTCAGATTAGAAAAGTCTGTCAGGGAAGCACAACATTGCCGTTATTGTACACTTTATAAAGATATTCAGCTGTAAAAAGTAGATCACACTGCTTTCACCCAGAATCAGTGCATCTATATTTAAGCAAATATGGCCCAATGCAACACCACAAAGTAGTATTTAGAATACAGTCAAAAATAATACTCATGGGCCATACTTACATAGCCAGGCCCAAAGTCTTTACACTTTCTAATTCTTTATGATTGGGGCGGGGACAATCACACTGTATAAGCAGCAGAGAGCCTGTTTATTTACCAAAAGTGTGGATAAAACTGAAAAAATATTTTAATGATTGTTACTCGTGCATTTTGAATTATCCTCCGAAGTCATACTCGTGAAAAGCAGATGAGAGCCTCGTATTGAGGAACGTGAAAGAGAGGTGGCAAATGTGCTGCAGTGCTCCTGCATTACAATTGATTGGCTGGTTTAACCACCAGTGCTGCTCACTCAAGCTTTAAATAGATGAATAAAACTCTGTGTCGCCCAGCACTCTTTCATTCACTTCTCTTCTCCGCTTTCTCTTTGTCCGCTTCACCCTGTCATCTTCCCTTCTCCTTTTGCTCTCTCTCTCTTTTACTTTCCTTAAACTCTGATCCTTATCTTGGCTCGTCTGTCCTCCACCGTTCTCTTATTCTTCTCCTGCTGTACTTTCTTCACCTTTTTTTTCTCCTCCCTTGCCTTTGCCTGTTCTGCCTCCATTTTATCCACTCTTATTCTTGACCTGTATCTATCAAAAATAGTCAAACGCATCAGCTGAAAACCGTATCTCATTCAGACAATCACGGTCTCCATAAAATGACACGTCTTGCTGTTTACTGCGTAAAAAGCACACAGTGTGATTGTGAGTGTACAGATAAACAAACTCCCTCCTGCGCTCATTTGTATGTGTGTGTGTCTGTTTTCCAATTTGTCTAAGAATGGAGGTCACCCAATGATCCCAAATTGTCCTCCAATCCTCTGTTAACCAGGTACCTATCCCCTCTCTCTTTCCTCCATCCTTCCTCTGTCACTTTCTCCTTGTTTCCTTCATCTCTCATTTCCTCGCAGTGGTAATGCCATTTTTCAGCTAAGTGAAATAAGATGGGTTTCTTCCAGCACTGATAGATGGAGGTGAGGACAGGCCCCAAATCAGCAGGCAAAAGAAGCACGCTGCACAACAGGCAGCTATCAGGAGGAAGGTTAACCTTCCATCTCTCTGCATTCTGGAGATTATGAGAGGGCATGCAGGCTTATAAATGTATTTTTGCCTCAGCGTATGCCTTTCATGCATTGTAAGAAAAAAAGAGTGTTGCTCGTTTATGACAGATGTCTACAGGCTACTGTGGATCTCTTTCCTTGATACTATCTAAACTTCACCATCTTTCCTGTTTGTTACTGTGAATGTGTACTAACCGCCTGTTTGCGTTTATATATACATGTCTGTTTTATTTATTCTCCCAAAAGACTGTCGAGATTGCAGCACCACGTCTGGATCGCCGACCAATTTAATGATGATAAAATATAACGTAAAGCGTGGCGCAGTGTGTGATCAGGTCAGAAAATACTTGATGTTGGCATCAGACACCAGCTGGGGCTCAAACACAACCCATTAGTTTCCTAATGGAGACAAGGCCACTCTTGTTTTATGATGTTAGCAGCCACATGGTAATGACTTGTACATAATGCAGGGCTTTGATCTATACACTTTGTACTCAAGTCTTAATTAACTTGGGATTTGAAATAATTTTTTGTCCACTCTCTGCAGGGACAGCATGTGGTCTCTGTATGTGGTTTCAAACCTGCTTCGTCTTTGATCTCATGTTATTAGCTTTGTCTTTTCAGTTGGGTTTGTCTATTTTGAGGGCTTTCATCTTTCTTTTATACATATCTGGTACAGACTATGTAATTCACAGAATTACTATGACCACTAGTCCAGAGTGCAGTGCCTGATGTTGGCCTGTCTCTCTCACTCCATTTGTACTAAAAGCTCTTGTCTCTTTCTTTTACTGCCACTGTCTTTTTCACCTCCCACCCCTCCTATTTTTTCCCACTTTTCCTCAGTCTGTCAAATGAAAGTGGGTTTGTGCCGTTAGCCTAGTGTGAAATGACACAATGCTCAGAGTCAATGAGCTGCTTTGATCTTTTGTCATCTTGGACACCAGCCAGCTGTGCCTGGCTGCCACGGCAATAATGTCACGCTGGAGATTGATTTGGAGGAAGATGGGGTCGACGCACAGAGAGAATAGTCCTCATTAAGCAGCTCACAACGCAGAAAACTCAACGTTTACTTCATACCTTTTACCATTCTTCTCCTGTCGTTTTCTCCAACTCATTATTTTTCTGCCTGCTTCAGTTAGTAGAACATAAGAGTCTGCCAACTGTAAAACCGAAAGAGCAGCTTGATGTTTTGCTGCATCAGTTTTCAGCTCCAGCGCTACATTGTACTGATGCGCCTGTTCTACGTGTTTCTAATAGCTTATTTTTGCAGTTCAAAAAATTAAGTTTGCTCTTCCTTTCTCGTGTTTAGGCCCAGATGCCACCAAGGATCCATGTCTGAAGGTGCGCTGTCCTCCTCACAAGATCTGCGTCAGTCATGACTACCAGACGGCCATCTGCGCCAATCACAAGCAGCCAGCCCACAGGTAACAATACTGTGCAAAAGTCTTGAGTCACACTTAGTTTCTTTATATTTTGCAAGGAAAATGGTTTGAAAGTCAATATGTGGTAAGACCACCTTTATTCTTCAGCACAGCATGAACTCGCTCAGGCAAACGTTTTTGTAATTTCTTTGGGTAGTCTTCAGGAATAGTTCTCCAGGCTTCTTGAAGGACATTCAAAGCTCTTCATTAGATGTTGGATGCTTTTTGTTCTGTTCTCTGTCAAGATGATTCCAAAACTGCTTAAATAATGTTGAAGTCCGGGTTCTGGGGAGGCTGATCCATGACTCCATTGCGTGGAGCAGTACGAGATGTACTTTTACTACATTGGCATTTTGGGGTGCTGAAAAAAATAAGCTGTCACCAATCTCTTTTATTGGTATTAGATGGTGGATCAAAATCTCACGGTACTTTTCTGTGTTCATAATTCCATCAATTTTGACACAGTCCCCAACACCACTGGCTGAAATGTTTCTCCAAACCATGACAGAATCCCCACTGTGTTTTAATAGAGCAGTAGATACTTGCTATTGTACCTCTCTCCTGACTTCATCTTTACATACTGAAACAGTGATTTGAACCAAAAATGTCTAATTTGGGTTCATCACTCCATCAGACCTGTTGCTACTCATTTCCAGTCCAGTTCTTGAGTAATGTGGCATACCTCAGCCTTTTCTCCCTGTTTGCCTTCCTTAAGAATGGCTTCTTGACAGCCACCCTTCCACTGAGACCATTTCTGATGAGGCTTTGGCAAACACGAGATGGATCAGCTGAAAGGCCACTCGGGTCCTGGATTGCTGGATTTTTCTTTCCTGTTTCTAAAGGACATGGCTTTCAAATACAGTTCATCTGCGGTGGATATTTTTTTTAGGCCTGCCATTTCTTCATTTTGGCTAATAGCTCATTGGGAATCATCTTGTTGTTGCAAAAAATGCTATTTTATCCCTGTCAAACTTTGTTATCTTTGGCATTTTCCATTCACCTAAAGAAATGGGAACAAATTTTGTGTTTTTTATGACAGGCTGCTAGTAACAAAATGGTTAAAGATAGTATTTAAAATCAGTTCCTTGCTAAGTTGGCTGTTATGTGTAGACACAAAACAGGTTCATCTTTTTATGCTTGAATGATTCACAGTCCTGTGTTAATTGGCTTAACAAACACATAAAATAATGTACAGAGATAATGTAATCAAGTAAATTTCAGAATCATCGTTTGTTAAAAAAAATGTGTGAATATGAATCTGCATCAACGTGCAGAATCTGTACAAAAGTGACTTGATTTTTGGTGCAAGAAGCGTTCTGGTTTCTTTTTGTTGTCTGCTTCAAATCCAAGTACTTTTGACAAGTTAGTTTTGGGTTTTGTTGCATGCAAATAAATCTAATAAAATCCTAATAGAGAGAAAAGTTTTTGAGCTTGTAGTTTTGATGAAAGGGACACAATATGACAGCATGAATTTGGCCACAAACAGAAACATCAGACATTCTCTGTCGACGATTTTAAACCCATCAGAAACACATTTATGAGCAATTTTAATCAACTTAGAAAAAGTCGTGAAGTATCAACATGGTAATACAATGTTAGTGCTTTCTGAGCAGTTTAAGAACTCTGTGATCCACAAGAGAACAAGAGCGGGAGTGGAGAGTGGCGTTTGGATTAAAAGTTGTTCTCTTTTTAAATCAAATTCTTACCATTTAGCCAAACAGCCTTTTAAAGTACTATCCCAGTATCCTAACTACCTGCAAGGCACTTTCAACAAATTACATCAGGCAAAAGCAAACAAGTATCATTTTGTGTTTTGGGGGGGTTGTGCGCTGTCTAACAACTCTACGTGCTTCCGTGATGGACATTCACATACATGTTCCCAACAATTAATTTTAATCACACTATCTGTTTGCTCTGTCACCGCCCAATTTGTTTGTGTTGCCATTGCCGCTTTTAAGGGTTTTCAATTTTTCAGTTCAAGAAGCATTTCTTCAAAAAGACATCAGAATATTTTTCTGTCTCTGTCTTGGGTTTAATTGATTTCCTCAAGTCATTAGCTCCTACGAATCTTGACTAGAATCCTTTCTTTCTCTGCTTTCTGTTGCATTAATTACAACTGCTGCTTTCTCCCTAATGTGACAAATTATTCACCTGGATTATTCTCTGCATTTTCCAACTAGCATCATTTACTGAAGCTTTGGACGATGATATGTATATTTTTTTAATCTATGCGAGGTAAATTAGTTGCACTAATTAGCATAAAACCGATTCAGTGTCCTCCCGGAGGGCAAATCCAAACCGTGTGGCTCTCCAGATATTTGCAAACACATATCGTGTAATAATGTACACAGTGGTGCAGTATGTCCTGATTATCTAGATTTTATTCACTGCTTGAAGGTTCCCTGAACACAGTATACACAAAAAGCTTTATGCAAATGATTTTTATTTTCTAAACAGCTGTCACAGCACAACAATCCCAAGCACAGCTTTGTCTTCTTCTTCAAACTGAAAGATTTTACTATAGAATTTATATAGACTTCTCTTACTGGGTGATAATATTTAGCTCCAGGCTTGAACATCTACATCAGCAACCAAGCTGCAATTTAAAAACCATCAGTGATAATTTTTTGCCGCCTCTTTCCTGCTGTGAGGGGTTTGTACTTATGTCAGATCAGACACTTTACAGACTAGAATATCTTGGATACGCTCAGCGGGTTGCTGAAATACAGTGTGCTCGATGAGGGAGACAAAGATCACTTTCTTTTTGTCTCTTTGAGGGGGAAATATCTATACCGCCTTGTCTTCTCATAGAATACTTTAGAGATGGATGAGGGGAAGCATCAGCCTGCACCTTTGTCTTAATTTAGCTGATGGCATGAGTTTTTTATCGGCGCAGTCTGCATGTCTGCTTTTCTATGGTAGCAGCAACTGTTGCTCAGTCCGTGCGCGTCAGTCTTGCAGAGAGGTTGTTGCTGGATGTAAGACTTTTGCACAGTACTGTCATGCATAAATATTCTCCTCTTTTAAACCTGGCCCTTGTGGCTCTGTTTTTTGTTTGTTGGTTTTTAAAGTGTTTGTTTTTGTTTTTATTCAAAGTTTTTTTCATTTTGTTCACTAATGTCTGTCCACTCTTTTATTTAATCCTTTCATCTTTAGATAGTTCACTTATGGATGCAGTGATGATGCTGTATTTATATAAAAATTAAACACTGGATGAATAGTTGCATGTTTAACCACATTTTCTGACCATTTTTTTTGTAATCATTTGTTTGTTTTTGTAATATGTGTCAGTGTGTTTGCTCAAGATGTTTAACTCACTAAATGAACAAGTCCCAGGACTGTGTAATTTATCAAACGTTTATTTATTTACGCCATATGCTGCACAGTGTAGTAGTTTATATAACCCTACATAGAATTGTTGAGAAGACCAGTGGGCAGGTGGGTTTTGGGGGGATGTTTTACTCTTTTTTTGTTGTTGAATGTTTTCCACATGTCAGATATTCACTTGGTCAGAGATGTTCTCCAAATTAAGAAGAATTACAGAAATTTACAGAATTTTCAAGAGTCTCTTCAGCTTTATTATCAGTTTGATGGCTCAGGAGGCGGCCGGGCATTCAGTGAGAGCACTTAGAGAGAAATTGCTGCACGATTTGGATCAAACATAATTACACTAGTTATTGAAAAGGACTTCTCTGAACAATCAGAATCTGGTTCCTCAGAAGAAATAAAGAAAAAAGAGGAAAAAAATGAATTACAGTCATTATAATAATTCCCCCTGCACATTAGTGGGGTTTTTTTGTGTTATTCTTTATGTACTACTCAGACTTTAGCTTTGACTCTGTGTTACCGCAGTGTTTTCCCCTATGTGCAGAAGACCTTCTCTTTGTTTTTCTGAGAAATGTCAAAAGTCAGAGACATAACTGTCCAAAACATTGTTTTCAGTGTTTTTCTCTTCCCCAGTGTGAAACCCAGGAAAGGCAGTGTAGGCCACAAGCACAGGCTTGAAGCTGGTGCTCATGGGAAATGCAGGCTCTGCTCAGCCCTCCAGTCGACTCCTGTATGTGGCTCTGACGGGCACACCTACTCCTCCAAGGTGAGACATCGCTCTGTGAACATCGTATCAATAGTTTTGATACTCGTAGTCTGTGTGTGTGTGTGTGTGTGTGCGTGTGTGTTTTCCAGATTGCTAACATTTTGAAATTCTTTATCAGTCATCACCTTTTCTTTCTCCTGTTTTGCTGTTTGTTTCCACTGCATTGATTTGAGCCTCAAAATGTCTTGAGCAAATTACTTAAAACTACACATTGCCTAAAATTATCACTGGACATTTTGGAACAACTGTTCACCCATTGTCCCATAACCCCACCTGTAAACTCCTTCTAAGCAACATAAAACTGCACATAGCCGCAAACTCACCGTGTTATTGGAAAAGCCGGTCGAGGTTTAACCTTTGTGATAAGTCAAGTAGGAAGTGAATAGAGGAAGTCAAGGCTGAGGATGGTGAAGATCGATATCCGGTAGCAGAAAATGCCATAAAGAAGTGCGTCTCTGTCCTTGGTATAACACACTGTAGATTTTTATTGACATCCATGTTCATATTATCTTCTTGTCCTTGTATTCAACCATTTGGTTGTCAGCGGTGAAACACGGTCCAATACGCAGAAACCGTAAAACAAATGGACAGGAGAAGACCTCGCTTTAGTGTCTTGCACAGCTAATTTGAGGTCTCAGTGGCAATTATTGGTGAAACGCTGCAATCTGGAAGACTGTTGTCATTTTCTCTCTAATGCATTCCAACATTTCAGGGACTTACCTTAAAAGCGTAATTTTGTCAGACGAGACACGATCGATAAAAGTAAATATGTTTTGTGTGCTGGGAAACATTTTGGACATCCCAGCATTAACCATGCGCCGCTCCTCAGCTCCTCTGGAGATTAACAAGACGTAGTCTGTACCCAGCAGCCCCTCTAAATGTGTTTTTTGTTCATGCCCCCTAAAATTGAGGGGAAGAAGTGTTTCCTGGTATCACTTGGGATAATTTATAGGACTGTGTCGCTGTCCATCTATACATTTTCTTAACCACTAACCCAGTCCAGGTTTAAAAATGGAGCTGGAGCCCGTCTCAGCTGCCATAGGGTGGGTGGTGGGTACATCATGGACAGGTCCATCTTGGGATGGTTAAAGGCAAGTCATGCTTAAAAAAAAAAAATAAATAATAATAATAATAATAATAATAATAGTTATTTAATGCTAACAGATGAAGTCTCATATGCACCCTTATGTTTTGTTGAGCCATCCACCTACCTAGACAACCTCCTTCCTGCACCTGCTTTTTAAATGCACAATTACACCTCCAATCAAAAAGTACGACACAAACTGAGATGTCCCGACTTCTGCGGGTCTTGCTAGTGACCTGCCTGCCTGTGAGCTGGGCCTGTGCTGGAGGAGGAGACGTGGTGAAGGAGAAACAAGAGGAAGAACAAAAAGCTGGGGGAGAACTAGGAAATCCCTCCGCTCTCTGTGGTAATTTAGTTGGAGGGGTTCAGTTAGCTGCTGGAGTGATGGGTCCCTGTGGCCCAACTTAAACTCTGCTCACCAGTGAGCTGCTGGTCTCAAGCTTATTCATGTTTTATTATTACATTACATGCCTCCCTCATCATAACCACACACACTCTCTCACACACACTCAATATCCTATTAAGAGGACAGTGCTCTTATCTCCTGAGAGGCTTCGGCCCACTAAGTTAAATCCATTACTTCCTTCCTCCTAAATCATCCTTTCTCCTCTCCTCTCCCCTCAGCTCCTCTCCTCACCTCACCTCTATTTTTACTCGACCAAGTCAGGTGTTAAAATACTGTTTCATCAAAACCACATTAACCCCTGGAGAGAGACAAACATAAAGATTCATGGTGCCTCTCCCTCTCTGACAGTGACTCGGGGAGGGCATCCATTTACTCAACCCCCTCCTTCCCCTCTCTTTCTCTCCCTCTCTCGCCGATCCCCAGACAGCTAATTCAATATGTTGAGAACAGGACAGAGCACTGTTCTTTTGTCAACAAATTTCATTAAGCAACATTAGCAGCGCTATCAAAGAGGTGACAGGGAGGAAATGATGGATTTGAATTAAAACGTGGGAAATGAAAGTGCTGGGAGGATAAGACTAAGCCTGTGTAAAGCGGGATGTGTGTATAGATGTTTATGCACCGTCATGGTCCCACTCTGACAAATCCTGTCGTCATCATCTCGCAAACAGAATTTACATATCTCATTTCAGTTTTCATTATTCCTCTTGGAAGGGTCTTGTAATTGGATTTTTTTCCCCCCTCCAACTAGTCCAAACAATTTCTTACCCCTCACTTACCTGAAATGAGATTTATGCTGTTAAATTACATTCAGAAGTAGTCCATCTTGCCTTTTGTGTTGCATTAGGTTTGTACTGCAGTGCATAATAGAATGTCAGCGGGAGTCTCTGCGTCTAATGGCATGTCTACATGGCCGCCTAATGGACAGATCTGTTTATCAAAGATAAATGACCAATTCTATATCAGCAAAGTAATCAGCTCAAATAAAAAACCTTCAGGTTTTTGTTTTGTTGTAAATTCATCCATAGAACAATAAACCAGCAAAACATACCTGCTGGAGACAGTCTTCATTATGTGCTTCTGATTTATTTCACTTACAGTATTTCATTTCCAAGTAAAAGCTTAGCTTTGTGTGTGTGTGTGTGTGTGTGTGTGTGTGTGTGTGTGTGTGTGCGTGCGTGCGTGGGTGCGTGTGTGTGTGTGTGTGTGTGTGTGGTAGTGAAGCCCAATCCTGTCCAGTTAAGCAGTGGTGAACAGG
>VUQK01018881.1:0-18286 GCA_015106715.1 Bujurquina vittata | reverse complement strand
CGTTTACATTCACACAAGCACTTCCATGTGTAACTAAGCTAAGTGCTTTTAATTAGCTAACATTCACGCACATTCATACTCCAACGCTAGCGTCGGAGAGCAACTTGGGGTTAAGTATCTTGCCCAAGGATACATTGGCATGTAGCCTGGAGGAGCCAGGAATCGAACCACCGACCTTCCGATCAGTGGGTGACCTGCTCTACCTCCTGAGCGACAGCCACCCCTGATTACACAGAAACTACAGAGTTTGTTTTGTTTTATTATGTTTACGATCTTTTGTTCATAGAGACAAGTGTGGATGGAAAATGCAGGTCAGCATCTATCGGGCCTAATCAGGTGTCGCTTGAAAGAGTTGGGTTAAACAAGTCCCGAGTCAAACAAGGACTCATGGATGACCTTTCTGGCCTTTGGCTTTAATTTGTGCATGGAAATGACCTTCTGTGTTGCTGAAATAGCCAGAACTGGTGCATAATGTGACGTTATAACTATTGCCCACAGACTTCTCTGTCTCTGTCTTGGGCACTTGTGTGAGGACAGGGAGCAAAGAACAGATAATCAGAAGCTTCTGTACTTGTTCCAATAATTTCTTCACTTCAAAGAGTTTAAGCAAACTAAACTGTACGTGGTTTGTACACTTGTTTCCAAACTGTGGTGGTTACCCACATGCCAGTCTATTCAATTGATATCATCTATTCACAACAACCATCTGAAGGCATTTTATACTGTAAGGTATACAAAATTAGAGCAAAAACCCCAACAATCAGAAAATTCTCTCTGATCAAACACTTTCCAATTGTGGGAAGGAAGAATTCAATTTTAACAGAAGGAAACCTCCAGCAGAACCACATCCAAGGAGGGGAAGCCGTCTGCAGTGACTGGTTGCTGGGAAAGAGGAAAAAAGGAGAGCGATATTGTTGGGCATACCAACATCGCCAACTAAATCGATATACCCCTCTAACAAACTCATCGAGAGCAACTCGGGGTTCAGTATCTTGCCCAGGGATACTTTGGCATGCAGACTGGAACAGACGGGAATCATACGTTTAAGTTAAATTGTGTCTATTGCCATTTTTCCAGATTTTGCCAGATATTTAAAAAGGATGTGGCCAGTCATGTTTGGGGCCTTCATATTCACTAAGTGGAACAATGACACTCAGACTGCATTACCTTATTTGTTCTTTTACACACTGCATGCTAAAGTATGTAACCAACTACAGTAGGTGTGACTTTCACCTCACACATTCAGGTTTTCCATGTTTAGTACTGTGAATTTTATTGTTGCCAACGTGTCTTCCTTTATCCTAATCTATACACACGTGTTTTTCTCAGACACTGTATGCCCTGTAACCCCCCTCCTTTCATTTTAGGGGAATCGTCCATGAATCACTCATGCAACAATCTAAACCACATAAAAGGAGCCAGACGAAGGTTTCAGGTCAATGGTGATGATACAGTTTATCTGAGGACAGAAGAGGGAAAACCCCAGTGCTTTATCTTCTTGGTTTGATTCACTTTTTTAAACACAGAAAATAGGAATTATTTTTACCAAGAAATTCTGGTCAATAAACTTGTTTTTCAGTGTAGTTAGGCACCAAGACAAATACTAATTTAATGGAGGCAGAAAATGGCTATAAATGGAGCATTTATCCAAAGTAGTGCTGTACAGTAAGGAAAGTCCATTTATCTATTCATTCATTCCTAACTGCTTATCTAATTCATGGTTGCGGGGGTGCTGGAGCCTAGTCTAGCTGTTGCAAGGCAAAGTATATGAAAGTATGTGTATGAATGTTACATCCTGTAACACCTGACTGTAGCTCAACAGGTTGAGCCGGTCATCTACTAATCAGAAGGTTGGTGGTTTTCATTCCTGGCTGTCCCAGCCTACATGCAAAAAATATCCTTGGGCAAGATTCTGAACCCAGAGTTTCCACCCATGTGTTCATTAGAGTGTGAATACCTGAGCAAATGTTAGATAGAAAGCACTTAGCTGTAGAAGTGTTGTATGAATGTGTGGGTGAATGAGGCATGTCATGTGAAGCGCTTTAAGTGCTCAAGTAGAATAAAAGTGCTTTATAAGAACCGTTTCATTTACCTTTCGTGTCACACCTTGAGCATTAATGTGATGCTGTAATAGCCTTCATGCCTTTTTTACTAACCTTTGTTAATAAGCAGCCATAAGGCAAACATTTGGGCTTGGTCACAGGGAGTGTCTACTGTACTTACATTTTTCCTTTCTGTTCTTTTTAGATGGAAGCCATCTGAACTGAAGGGAATCAGTGAACCAGGTGACCTCTTTCCAAATAAGAAATGAAAATGAACTATAAATACTCTTAGTCACACGGGTGACAAGGAACCACATGATTTGGGGAAAAAAGAAACACCAGGATTATGCAACTGCGGCTGGATAATGAGGCAACGCAGTTTCTGTACACTTTCAACTTACCTGTCCAGGCGAGGCCAGTGGTTGTTTATAAAGGAGTCAGGAAGTGAAAGAGGGAGGAAGTGCTGCGGAATTTTGTAGAGGAGGAAGAAACCAAGTTGAAAGAAACTGCATGTGAAACTAGTGGTTTCCTGTCTCCTTTTCTGAACTAAACCACTGAGCTGTTGTGTGCATTGTATTTGCTCTTGTTGTTAGGTGTATTGCAACATAATTGCATTTTCCACAATGGTGGAGGAGGACTATATCACAGCGGTTTGACATATTCAGAATGCCATTGCAGCTACTGTTAAAATACGTTGTGGATGTTGCGCAAATGTCAAATTGTGTTGATGTCATTTTTGACCAGAATATGTCTTTCAATGCACATGTTAGGCAAATATGTAGGACTGCTTTTGTGCAATATTTCTAAAATTTGAAACATCCTGTGTGAGCATGATGCTGTAAAGCTCATTTCGAGGGCTTCAAGCCACAGTGGCGCAAGTGAAATTTCTTTACAGGAGAGCCAAAACAAAAAATGATCATAGTTTGCTCTTACTCTGTAAACTGATTCAAGATTTTTTAAGCATGTTTCATTTCTCTTAACAAATAGATGCTCTATATCTCCTTTTTGTAAATGCACTTACTCTCTTTTGGCACCAACTTCTTCTGTGCATTCAGAGTTACGTCTTTTGGGTTTTTTTTGAATAACTCGATTTCTTTTAATATTTTACTTCTGTAATTTTGACAGCAGACAGATCACATCAAGAGCTTTTCTCAGAGAATTGACCAAAATGTCACTGACTGAACTTTTATTGAGATGATTTTCATGAACTGTAGAACATCATGCATTGTTCATAATGCACGGCACAATGCAAAAACACTTTTCAGTCACATTTCATTACTTTTTCAGATGTTAATTTGTCATATTTTACGTAAACATATTTTGTGGTAACACATTTTTATATCGTATTTAACATCAGTTTATTTTAAGTTTTTTTTTTCCTTCTTCTGTGCTAAATGGAGTAGTTTTTATATAGACCTTTTCTACTTTAACTGGGCGCTCAAAGCACTTATACAACACTATGTCTTCTTCATTGTTTGGAATTTAATATGCAATGTACATAATGCACAAACATTATGCACACAGTAGCATTTAAAGTGTGATTCATTACTGAAGAAGGTGATTAAAGATTTCAGATTTCTTTGTTTATGTGATCAAATCAAATTTAAGTTGATTCAGTCATGAAGTTAAATTTGACTAGTTCAAAACTAAGAACTACTTGAAAAAATCCTTGATGATTTTTTTTTTTTTTGCTTTGAAGCTTCGAGCTAACTATTTTAACATGAGCATTTCACCCATATTAGCGGCTAAAAATAGAGCTGCAGCTGAAATACATTTAGGACCATAAATGTGAATAAAAGCTATTACAACATGAACACATCATTCGCATAAAGGAGAATTTTAAAACTTCCGAATCCAAATTTCTCAAGTGGTGCAAATAGGAATTTCCAGTTGAATTTGGCAGTGCTTTTTCTGCACTGAGAGATACAATTATGGTATTTTTGGATGCAGTGAAAGTTCTGATTGTGTGCCTTTAATGACATGAGTTTGGTCAGGGTGGATGAGT
Source organism: Bujurquina vittata (assembly GCA_015106715.1). Classification (NCBI taxonomy): domain Eukaryota; kingdom Metazoa; phylum Chordata; class Actinopteri; order Cichliformes; family Cichlidae; genus Bujurquina; species Bujurquina vittata. The sequence continues at coordinate 14,239 of VUQK01018881.1, read as the reverse complement.
GGAGGAATGACTTTTTCTAAGCAAGATAGAAGAGCCTTGCTCACAATTGTGATGTATGGATTCATAAGGGAAAGTTGTCTTTACTATCTGGCTGACTGGGAACTTTATTTGGTTTTAACAGTAGGGTGATCATTTCAGTATTCGTAGTGGGAGGAATTCTGGAGGAAATCATAAATTCTTCAATCATTTTTTATAAATGAGGGGGAAAGGGTTGGCCGAAAATATCTGTAGAAATTATCAGGAAAGCCATGTGGTCCAGGTGCTTTGTTTTGGGGCATCTGATTAAGAGTGCAGAATAGTTCTTCTGGAGATATGAGTTTATCTAATATCCTCACTTGATCTTACATTAAATGAGACAGGCCTGTTGTAATAATTAATTTGTGAATATCTTCAACGTTTTGGTCATGGACAGAGGTGTATAAGTTCATGTAAAACTTCCTGAAAACATTATTTATATCTATAGAATTGTGGAAAGGCGTCCTTACTGAGTCCTTGATGTGCTTGTTCTTTGCTGCAGCTGCAGTGATGTGGACGCTGCACCAGTGAAGAGAGCACAGTGGTGTCCGGGCATCTGTCTAGGATGCCTACTGGGGGACTCTTGGGTGAGGTGCTCCAGGCATGTCGTACTGGGAGGAGGCCTCAGGGCAGACCAGGGCCACACTGCAGAAAATATATCTCTTGGCTGCCGTGGGAACACCTTGGTGTTCCCCTGGATGAGTTGGAGAAGGTGGCTGGGGAGAGAGAGAGCTGGGCTTCTCTACTTAGTCTGCTGCCCCCACAACCTACCCCAAAATAAGCAGAAGAAAATTGATGGATGGATGGATGGATGGATGTTTAAGTTCTTTCTAATGATTTGATTTTTTTCCAAATTCTTTTAATTATAATTATTCTTTTAATTATGAGATGATCCTGCCAGTTTCCCAGAGTAAAGCTTTGAGTAAAGCTTTTCGTAGAGATTCATGTCCACTTCCGCTTTAAAAAATTACTGAAGTTGTGGTCCTTCAGCAGAGATGTGTTAAAGCGCCATCTGGTGGTTAACTTTTTTGTTTTTAAAATTGAACTTGAGACGCGCATATTCGCTTGTTGTTCAATTTAAGTTTCTGCTGTCTGGGAGAAGAATTTATTCTAGATGATGAACGATGAGCTTGTATTCTTGATCATCTGGATGGTGTAACCGCCAACTGTCACCAAGGTTATAATCTGTGTATTGTTTTAAAATGAAAGTGGATTGCCATGTTCTGTTATTAGTAAAAATGCCAAATCTATCCATTATAAGATCTAGCACAGTATTAACGTCATTGCCTCTTATGAGTTCTTAGCTTGGAAAGTTTTTTAGAAAAGAAGATTTTTATGCGGAAATGGTGTTTCATCTTTGTTAGGACCATAAAAATAAACTATTGTTACAAAAGACTTCTGGATCAGAAACTGTGTGCGCACGAGTGAATTTTATATTCTTTAATGGTGTGCTATTGGAGTCATTTAAATGTGCTTCTTGTAGCAGACATACACCTGCTGTAGTTTGATCAGGTGCTCCATGACTTGAATTCTTTTTGCCTGACTTTCAATTCCAGAAAAATTATAGCTCAAAGATTTAATAGAAGGCATAAGCATGGCAAAGATGGATTAATTCACTATTAACATGTTTAATGACTTGAAGATTTGGATGCACAATTTTGACTTCATTTTGGATTTTCTCAAACAGACACAATTTCAACCATCCAGCTGTTGATTTGAGGTGAAGTTGAAATATTTTGAGGTAGTCATTGGTCTTCATTATTCTATCCACTTTGTGCAATGTACCACTGGCAACAAATCAGCCCCAGAGCATGATGCTACTCTCACCATGCTTGACAGATGGTGCAGTGTTCTTACATTTGTCACTGTCACCTGACAGCGATAGTTTGGGTCTTCTTCCAGAGTTTGGCAAAGTGGTGACACATCTGAAAAACTTGTATTTATGAACAAATGTTTGAACTCATGAATTCAGAATATCTGGTTGTCTTCCTAACTATAATTCTACTTGTTAGATCTTCACTGAGTTCTTTGGATAGTCCCATTGTTCTGAGTATTGGTCAATCCAGTGAGTGCCATCAAACAAATCCTTTTAATGCTGGCAAACAGAAACAGCCAGTTGTAGTCAATCATGGTTGCAAATGAGAAGTTAATAGATTTAACTAAGTGTATGTACAGTATATATTTGAGCCTATATGTGAACTTTTGACACTGTGTGGATTAGAGAAAATCCAGAATAACTGAAATCTTGGGCACCTAATTCTTCTTTTGTTTTTTGTTTTTTAATCATTAAAGATGCATGCTATTCAATCATTCCACCCTGGAAAAAGAGCCATCCAAAGAAATCATTAAAAGCCCCAAATTACCGTGACAGACACGCCCACAATGTTTATCTAAACTTCTGTTTTTTTTAATATTATACTACTCTATAGTGCTTTTCTTGTTATACACACTCAAACGCTGCTCTATCTGAAACAGCTGTGTTGGTTTTATTCATTCATTTGTGTTTCACTCTTTTTATTTAGATATTTTCTCTATTATTACAGTTTTAGCTCATTTTCGTGAAATGAGCCGCTCTGCTGCCAGGTCATGTTTGTGCCAACACCAGCCCTTTCGCGAGGATGATTGAGGATTGATAAACCCTGGGTTGACTTACAGTACATTTATTCATTCATGACATTTATAAATGCATAGTCTTTCAGTATAAGCTAATTCTCTGTACTATTTTGCCCAAGTAGTAATTCTACTGGTTGTAGTATTGCTTTTTTGCAGACAGTATCTTTAAAACAAATGAGGCTAACAGGCGGTGACGTCCCCTCTGTCGCCGTCATATTACCGTAAACCTAAAACAAAATGCTCCCCCTCAATCTTTGCACAGTTTTAGCAGCGATAAAAAGCTTATATATTATGTGATCATCACCCAGAAGGGTTTGAGCTGCAGGACCTGCAAAAAACAATTCTTTTCAAAGACGTTAATTCACGTTAAATGAGCTCAGTAGATGTACATCAGATTGACAACAACGTCTTTTACCAATATTACGGTTAATGTTGCCAGGGAGTGACTGAAAAGTATAGACACAATGGAGCTGCAGTGACCATGTATGAAGCAGGTGCTTGTATTTGTAACCCAGAGCATTATGTAGTGTCTCTCAAACTCTGTCAGCGTAATGCTAAAGAGTTGTCGTCCTGGGACTACTATCAGTGAGCTTACTGTTGCCTTTGCATTATCGAGCTATTTTCGTAAGTGACACAGGAAAGTGCCAGTGCAGTGCACCGTTAGCTATAGCTTTAGCTCGGCTGCTGGATTTGCCTGTCTTTCTCGTGCTCGGTGTTATAGCGGTCTTGTTAGTTTTTAATATGGAGTTTCCTTTTGACATAAACCAATTATTCTCCGAGAGGATCTCCATCTTGGACCAGACCCTGGTTGCAGGCCGCAAATCTGCAGGAAGGTAAGTTTCAAAGCTCTGCTTGTCTCTTTATTAGTAGTATTTTGCATTTTTAGTTCAGTTCAATTCAATGCAGGTTTTTAACACAGGGTTATTATATAGGCCCAAATTACAACAACTGGCTTCCAGGTGCGTTAAACTATAAGGAACAGAGGTGCTCCAGCCAGTACAAGTTCCACAGCAGTCTGATCCATGGGCTTTATCAAAAATTAACGTATTGGGACTAATCTTAAAACTAGCTCTATAGTATTTATGTGTGAGGATAATATGATTATCCTGTATAATGTGGCTGTATTAATCCATGCTGTATGTGAGGAGAGGAATTTTTAATTCAATTCTATATTTAACTGGGAACCAATGAGGAGAAGCCAGTATGGGAGAAAGATGATCTTGCATTCCATTCCCCGTTACTACTCTTGCTGCATGTTTTTTGCATTAACTAAAGGCTTTTTAGAAAACTAGTTAATTACAGTAATCCAGCCTAGAAGTAATGAATGCATGAACTGTTTTTTCAGTATCTAGATATAGAGATATTGTGCAGAAAGCAGTCATACACACACTGATAAGGCATAACATGGCCACCTGCCTAATCTTGGATCACAGCACATGGGTCAGCTTTGGTTCCCCACATGCTTCAGTGGGCCTTGGCCACCCATGACCTTCTCATTGGTTTGCCACTGTTCCTTGGACTACTTTTGATAGAGACTTACCACTACCGACCAGGAACACCCCACAGGAGCTGCAGTTTCGGAGATGCTCTAACCCAGTTGTCTAGCCATCACAATTTCTCCACTGTCAAACTCACTCAAATCCTTAAACTTTCCCATTTTTCCCGTTTCTAACACATCAACTTTGAGTACAAAATATTCACTTTGAAGGACATATCCTGAAAATTACACCAAGATTTCTCACAGTGATACTAGAGGCTACGGTAATGCCATCCAGAGTATCAAGTTAGCTGCAATATTTTTAGGGCAAGTACGATAATCTCAGTTTTGTTAGAATTTAGGAGTAGAAAATGATGGGACATCCAGGCCTTTATGTCTTTAAGACATGCTTGTAGTTGAACTGATTTGTGTCATCTGGATTCATAGATAAATATAGCTGGGTGTCGTGTACATAGCAATGAAATTGTATGCAGCATTTTCTAATATTAGCTAAAATTGTGGACAAAAGTTTATGTACACCCATCGTGGGCATGTCAAAATTATACATACAGGCTCAAATATACACATTTAAATATTTTAATAAGTGTGGCTTAAGGTTCCGTAGTATCTTTTAACTTTGCAAGACCAAGGCCTATTAAATTCTCATTAGTTATCATGATTGCCTACAGCTGGCAGTTTCTCCTTCCTAGCAATAAAAGTATTTGTTTGATGGGGCACTGATAGAATTGACCAATAATCAGAACAATTTGAAAGTTTAAGGAGCATTAGGTGTCTTGGAGCCATTTCTAAACAGCTGCAGATTCCAAGATCATGAGTTCTAACAATTGTTCATAAATACAAGTTTTTTTGGATGCGTCACTATTTTGCCAAGGTCTGGAAAAAGATCCAAACTGACACTGTCAGTGAGGAAGTTGGTTTGTATGTTCATGAACAACCCAGGAACCACCGAGCCTCAAGCCTGCCATGTACTGGAAACTGCTGGAACACCAGCGTCACTGCTCACACTGAAGCAAATTTGGCATTGCCATGGGCCGAGAGGGTGCCGACCATGTAAGAAGCCTTTGCTCCAAAATCTACACCTTCAAATCTGATTGAAACTAGCAGATGCCTACATACAGTAGACAACTGCCAATGACTGCCAGAGGAGACTGTATTTTATTTCCTGGAATGATGGATCACATGTGATGGAACTGAAAGCCAGCAGCATCTGGGTCAGCTGCTGCACTGTGTTTGCCTTCTGTTGCTCAGCATCAAATTCCTCACTCGCACATGTTACGCCCTGTCCTAGTTGAGACGAGGTTGCAACGCAAATGCTCCCAAGAAGAACCAGTGCCAGAGTCAGATTCAAAGTTACAAGCAGGATAGTTTATTTATATTCTTACCAGCCTCACTAGCCAAAACAGGAGAACAGATACAAAAAAAAAGGCTTCCCACCCCTATGGCACCGAGGTAAATTATGTTAGAAAAAGATATCTACAATATGTACAAAGAGAACTATTCTGGCTCTTCCAGAAGCACTCAGCAAGAAAAAGGAAAACAGCAGAGGGTCCCGACAGGTCCCAGTTTATAGTCGGCACCCTTTAGTTTCCAACCAGTCAGCTGTCACCTGTAACTTACATAAACAAAGCATAGATTAGAAGAATTAACATCACCACCTACAGGTATAGAGCTGCAAACACAACACACAACATTATAACCTGGTCATAACACCTATACAAAGCCAACCACCTAATAGAAGATGACCGTGCATGCAAGTTTGAGATGAAGCTGGACTGTTTGTCACATTGGAAAGTACAGAAATGTATTTCCCTCCGACAGATTCATGGATAGGGGTGGCCCCTCAGTGTATCCCAATTTGAGTTTGGAGTCAGGATTTAAAAATAAAGTATGGCTTCTCTTTGTGGGCTCCTGGTTAAATCCATAATTGAATTTAAATCCTTCTTGTCATAAGGTCTCGAATAATCAGCCCTCATAGTACCGTATCACGCCAATAGAGTACTTTGCTCTTAGACTGCTGTAGACTAACTTCACTACAGGGGCTGCTGTTTACCATGAATTCAGCATAGGGCAGGGAAGTGGCCTGATCAGGCAAGGAAACAGACTTATTCATTGCTGTGGGTCATCTAGGATCCTGTATTTAGATGTACAGGGAGAAAGAAGTGAAGTGTCTAGAATTTAAAAAAAAAAAAAAAAAAAAAGTGAAATGGGCTGTTTGTCTAACCATATTCTGCTCTTTGATTGTCTTTGCAGGCCAGATCTTCAAGCTCATATAGCCACAGTTATTGATGAACTTGGGAGGGCTTCAGCAAAGGCAAGTCTGTGTAATCTGTTTAGTTTTCTATGTAAAGATTCTACTATTTTAACTATCTGCCATATAAATTTTACTATTTTCCTCCTAGTCAAAAGCTAAGGCTTCAGACTGCTTTAAGTTGTGGGTTTCCAATATTTTTTCCCCATTTTCAAAACAAGTGGATGTCAGCTTTTCATGAATCATCTGTTAAAGCCACAGCACACCCACGAGTCAAACTTTAAGTTTATATGTACGTAGTCTCCTTGAGTACAATCATGGTATCAAATCAGATTCCCAGTCAAAATGACAATACACAGAGTTTCTATGCAGTCAATTGACGACAATAAACTATTGCTAGTTATTCAGTATTTCCGGAACCACGTTTTCCAGTTCAGTTGGCACCTGCAACAATTAACTCTAAAATGATAACAAGATTCCTGATTTCGCTTTGTTTCAGAGACAGGGGTGATAAATATGAACACATTTTCAGTCTCTGACTTTTACACCAACAACAAATATTTCTGTCTCGTTTCTGTTCAGTTCTAAAAGGTTTCAAGACCTCCAGCAATTAATATAATTGGTGCAGCTTATTACTTTGTGAACAGAGGTTAAATCATCACAGGAAAATGACAACTGTGTATCAACAGGATAAAAATGATGGACTATATCGTGATTCTTTTTAATAGTACCAAGTGGGAGCATGAAGAGGTTAAAGAGTAATGGACCTAGAGACCCTAATTGAATTTTTTTGCAGTTCTAAAACCTCTAAAACCTAAAGGTCATCAATGACCTAATGTAAGAGCTGTTTCTGTGCTGTGATTGGATCTGAGCCCTCATAAAGACTGTTATAAGAAAGGAATTCGGTTGTTCATTCAGTTGTTTGTAAATAATTTTTCAAATATTTTGCTGAGGAATGAAAGATTAGCAATAGAGCTATAATTAATAATTACCAATGAATCTAAGTTGATCTTGAGTAGTGTTGTGTTAATCAGTTTGGAGATGTAGGATGGTCTGGATAATTTTATGTAACTGTAGCAGTAAAGTGGATTTGTGTGTATATATATATCAAAATTTATTTGTACTTTATTTTTTCCATAATTTCTCTCGGCCCTCCTTCAGATTCTTTTTCCATCTTAACCTTTTCACAATTTCTCCAGGGTACTTTAGGTGGACCACGTACATTAATCGTTTTGACTGGAGCAGTATAGTTAATAATTTGAGAAATGGCATCAGCAAAATTGCCCATCAGTTCGTCACATGATGACAGTATCGGTAATGAGGATTTTGAAAATTCTCTAATTAATGTGTCAGCCATACTGTAATTAACCTTGGAATTATCAGTTGGTATTTGTTTGTACAGATGAACAAAATAGTTCTAGAAATACGTAATCGTGATGAGCGATGGCAGCATCTAGAACATTTGCGATTGTGACATTGAGGCTTCTGGCAAAAATCCGAGCGAGCATTTGACCTTGGGTCCAGCCACACACTGTTTAAAATCAGAACATTCTAATAATAACCTGTATGACCTTTTTGGTGTTGGAGTTGTTTAAGCGATATTAATACAGTTGAATTTTGTTTTAATTTTCTAAAAAATAAAATAAAATTCTTCCAAGGAGCCATGTCTCAGTCTAGGAGGATGATATTGAATTCAGTCTTATATATACAGTGCGAAATCGCAACAGTCGCCTCAAGGCAGCTATTTTAAGGTAAAGACACTACAATGAAAAACGACCCTCTGTGAACAAGCGCTTGGCGACAGTGGGAAGGAAAACTCCCTTTTAACAGGAAAAAATCTCAGCGACTGAGTGGGCATCAAGGAAGGGAGATGGGCTAAAAGACGCACTGTGGAAGAGAGCCAATGCAAGATAGAAGTCCTACATATATGTTTAATATGCACATTGAAGGACATATCCTGGACAAAAATGACTTCAAGATTCCTCATAGTGTTACTAGAGGCTAAGGCAATGCCATCCATAGTAATTATCTGTTTAGACACTGTTAAGAGGTTTGTCGCGCCAAGTACAGTAATTTCAGTTTAAGACATACCTGCAGTTTATGGATAGATAAATCTGAGTATCATGGACATAGCTGGTCATGTGTCTCAAGCAGCTTCCAGTAGTAAAATGTGTTTTCACTGTCATTAGGCTACTTTTTCCATATTCCATACTTTTTTAGTTACTGCAACAGGAATGCCAACTGATAATCTGATAGTCTGATAATCGTAATAATTCAAAAAGTTGCTGCTGTTGTCCACAAGCAGAAATGTGTCCAACTCCCTTGCAGTGGATCCTTCAGGCATGCCACAAATCTGTGGGCAATTTGTCAACAGAGAGGAACAAGCGTGACTTGGGTTCCTTTTGCCACTTTTTTTTTTAAAACAAAGATTGCATTGTTACTGTAACCATTATTTTTTTAAATCAACAACATTTGCAGGCTCACAGCACCATTCTGGCAGTTTGCACCATAGTCAACTGCCTATGTCACCTATTCCACATGCCAGTTCTGTGTTATATACCCTATAGCGTCATACACGGTACACTCCACCACTGCTTAAACTTCTAATAGTCTCTCTGAACAGAAGAAATTTGTTGTGCAGGAGGAAAACTTTTTGATATAATTTAAAGCTTTAAAAATAGCCTTCAAGTGGTTCTCTAGCCGACAATAAGATATGAATGTGAACTTTGACAGAGATGTTTGCAAAGAAATGTTTGGTGAAAAATGCTGAAGTGTTTTGAAAAACTCAAATGACACCTTTGTGATAACACTGTTTCTATATTTTTATCAACTTTCATGTTTTCCTCCCTCAGGCTCAACAGCTCACAGCACCTATAACAAGTGCTTCCAAGCTGCAGTCCCAGAGGCATCAGCTGTACCTGCTGAAGGATGGAGAGAGCAGCGGGTACATCACACATCCTCTCCTCAGCTTTCACTCATTTTTCACGCATAAGCTTTCCACTGTTGGTCTCTGGAGTGACTGAGTTGGTGCTTTTCAGTAGGACCTGCTCAGCTCACCAGCACTGAGTCATGCTGAAATAGCAAAGCATGCATTGTAGTGTTGACATGTGGAAGGCACTGTGTTTAATGCATATGACAAGGGCTCACCTCAAATCAGCCAAATGGAAACGCAAAGTTGATATTTGTGTTAGTTATTGATCGTTACTCTTTGTCCTGCATCCCTTTGGTCCAAGTCAGACTAACCCCCTCTCCCGTCTCCTAAATGCAGAGGACGTGGTGTGGTTGTGGGATTTCTGAAGGTTGGCTACAAGAAGTTATTTTTGCTGGTGAGTCAACTGTTTACTTTTCAGCCTAGCTTTAATTTCAAATACTACTGATTTTACATCTATTTGAACTTCCTGTGGAGCCTTTCAGGTAAACTTGCTGTGTTTCGTCCACAGGACCGACAGGGTGTGCACATAGAGGCAGAGCCGCTGTGTGTTTTGGATTTCTACATAGCAGAGAACCTGCAGCGAAATGGCTATGGGCTGCAGCTGTTTGATTTCATGCTGCAGGTGAGACATTCCTCTCAAATGACTAGAAAACTGATGGGGCTCTTTGTGGGATTCATTGTTTGTCAAGACAGGGTGGGATGGGCTGAAAGCACGGCTAGTGAGTTACAAGAATAAGTGCCGAAAGATACCATTTTTATTTTGCCTTTTTTGGTTCTTTTAGAACTGTTTGGAAACCACTGACAATGAAACACTGACTGAGCCAACTTGTCTGTCCACCTTTGGGTGTTCTTTGGGTGAAATTTCCCCATTGTGGCACAAATAAAGGGATTTTCTATTCTATTCTATTCCTGAACACTGAAAGTGGAACTGTAGATTAACATTGAATCAAAAACATTGAGGTGGAGAAGAGTAAAATCTTATGTGTTCATGAGCATAACGGCTAACTAATGAACAACCACAAACAAATTAAATGCAAAGTACTAATCCAGAGATGCTGAAATTGACAGAAATATGCATCCATACAACCATCAGAGGCTTGGCTTCATTTCATGCATATACACTTTGTAAGTAACTTAATTATTTCACTATCCAGCCTCCCCTTGGAATCCACATGCACAAAGACGCATGCATATAAGCTGGTGCTGCAAAAAGATTTTCATTGTTTACTCTTTAACAAGCTGCTGCATGTTGAATGAGGACTGAAACGCAGAACACACACACGGGTGCAGGTGCCAGAGGCCGTGCACTCCCCTATGGACACGTGTGTTTCAGAACTGACACCAGAATGGTGTTTTATATTCTTCAGAAGCACACCACAGGTCAGCCACCTGCACTGTCAGTACAGCAAATGAAAGCTACTTCAGTAATTCACATGATTTATTACAGATCACAGTGGAACAATTTTGATACTGATGCCTAATATGATGGTGCTAGTATTGCAGGTCATTGCTGTGTTAATAATTGCATGTATTTGTTTACACACACTCTCTCTCTTTACACCCCCCCCCCCCAGCACAAGAATTTAGAACCAGTGCTGATGGCTTACGACAGGCCCTCACCTAAGCTGCTGTCTTTCCTGGCAAAGCATTACTGCCTGACACAGAGTGTTCCTCAGGTACAGGCTGCACTTCACACTGTCATTGTTTTGGAATAGTTTGTTCTTTTCCAGCTACTACACACTGTGTTTAAACAAATCTGCCTGTCGTCCACTTTTCCAAATGAAAATGTAAACTTTATTAGCTCAGAGGAACAAAGAAAATACTGCAATAGTCTTTCATCTGACTTTCAGTGGGTTTCTCTTCTCATCATGGTTATAATTAGACTCCACTTACACACTCCCGTTTCGCTTTGATTTAGGATATTTTTAATACTGCTGTTTCTCTGTTGTGAATGAAATGCTTGTTTGAAAGTAGATCTGTAGAAGATTTATTTTGAGAAGACAAGGTGTCCAAAAGCTTTTATAGTGCACTCAGTTAAGTGTCACATTATATTGCATATCAAACAAAGGTAAATTTCGATGAGAAAGTGACTGAAAAGTAGGCACGATATCAGTACAAGGCAACAACATCCAGTTTACAATTCAAATGATTCCAAATTGTATCACACTACAGTAATTGGATTACTTCAGTTCAGTTTTATTTATATAGTGCCAAGTCACAGCACACAGTCACCTCCAGGTGCTTAGTTCAAGTTAAACTGTAGGGTGTTTGCTCTTTGTAACAGTTTATATTTAGGTTTTTTTTTTCAGCTGCTCTTTATTGGAGGGGTTGTGATGATCTTCCCGTCTCTTTAAAATACACTAAAGGGGTTCTGATGAATGTAAGTCGGTCAGGCCATAGCTTTCACTTCTGTGAGAAGTCTGGATTTTGGCCATGTGCTTTGTACCATTATCATTTTATTCCTCTTGAGCCAGGCTCCTGTAGACTTTTAAATCAGGTCTTAGAAGGTATTTTGGTGCATCCACACAGCCACAGTGATATCTGTAAATGCCATCTCCACAGTATGATTTCCACTCATATAATTGCACTACTTGTAAATTATCTGAACTTAACAAATACATCTTGATCTTATCTGACTTAAGAATGTGCTCTGATGATTCATCAGCCTACTTTTCATGTTGTTTGCCAAAGATCAACCAAGAGTTTTTTTTTTCTTTTCTTGATGCCATTCATTGTGGTTGACATTATCAGCTAGGCTTCAGCTTGTCTGAGCTGTATTGCAGATAGAGCAAATGTTCATATTTTTCACAGCAGCCACCAGGATCGCTCAGTGGACCTATAATTACCACTCTAAATCTTCCTATAAATCTGGAAATACCTCATACACTCCTTATAAATGTTAGCCTGCTGTTCTAATCAGTGCATGGTGACACTCAGCAAGGGCTGAGACTGGTTACATGCTTAGTTTCCAAGTCCCGAACAGCTTACAAGTTAGAATAAGGAAATTACAATGAAACCTTTGTCTCTGCTTGAAAGGGTCTAATTACGGTAATGCCTTTCCTCTTTTGTGGTCATGTTAACAGGGCCATTATTGGTAGACACTCCACTAAGACTGAGAATGTGGGGGGAATCGGGCTGAATGCACACAGTTACCAACTTTTCATGAGCAATTTTAGTGATCTTGGTTTCCTTATTCTGTCCAGGTCAATAACTTCGTGGTTTTTGAGGGCTTCTTCCTCAACAGAACAGGTAACTTTTTTCACCACTTTGATCCCACTGCTATTCTGAATGGCGTTATGAAATTGTTTCCTCTGCTCTGTGATAACATGAACTATGAGGTTTTCCTCAAGAAGCAGCTCCAAACATGAAAAGCTTACCGGTACAGTGGAGCCTGTGTTTTGTAATCATTCTTATTATTTCTAATTCAACATGGAATTTGCTTCCCTTTATTTGGGAAAGAGGGGGTACAGTATAAGAACAACCATGCTTTTATGGCTACAAGTTTTCCAGTTTAGTGTGTTACAGCTTTAAAGCAAACTGTTGGTTTTTTCCCTCATATTGAGTTGATCTCTTTTATTACATGTCTTTGTGTAAGTAAAAAATCACCCTCAGTTCATATTTAAGTATAATTAGGATACCCAACCCAGAAGAGTGCTGCTCTGCTGTTATTCCATTTCCAAAATCTTTTGTTTCAACAAACTTTCCCAGGGTCACCCTCTTCTCCTCTGAGGGAACAGAGGATGTACAGCTTTTTGTAAGAACGTTTCTCTTTTTTTTCCCCCCCTCACATCTTGTTTCCTTCCTTTCCCTTCCCTTTCCTTTTCCTTTAAACTTTGTACAATTTAATAAGTATGATGCTTAAGTTTTCCCCCATCAGTTGTATATATCTCCTTACTGTATAGGTACAATATATGCCATGCATAATGTATCATGTCATACATTGAACCTACAGTCCCAGACTGCAGTATCCAGAGAAATCCACAACCTGCTCCTCAGATCCCCACAAACCGTCTGACTGAAAGAACAAGATCTGCTTGTTTCCTGAACCTCTGGTGTGTGTGTCACTTTGTTAGCTAAAAGTGCTTTGTGTGACACTAAATTATTGTAGTGACTGCAAACAACAAGACAGTGGTTAAGAGGATTTGTAACCTCTTCACACTTCATTTTAGTCATGTCTGACATTAGCCTGGATTGCCTTATAGTATAATTTTAAGAAATATTGAAGGAGATAGCAGCAGAGTTTTATGGTTTTAGTTTATTTTACAGGAGAGTTGAGAAGTTCTTTGACTGCACCTTATGAGTTTGGCAGGGGTAGGAGGAGCAGTAACGAAGCGTTATATTTACATTCCACTGTGTGTTGATCGTAAAAATACATGCAGTACCAAAGTTTTAGACCCACTCGCCTATTCAGATGAATGGGCGAGTGTGTATCCACCCCAAATTACCAAATTTAAATATTTAATCTTTAACATAGAAGTTGATAAGCCCACGAACACTGATACTTTAAGTTCCATATTGAACAGTCAACTTGCAAACAAAAAAATATTTAAATATTGGATTCTGGCTGTTTCAGACTGCTCAGATAACTGAACAAAAACAGTCTTTGACTGGCCAAATGAAAGACTGAGTACAGTGGTGTGAAAAAGTGTTTGCCCCCTTCCTCATTTCCTGTTTTTTTTTTTGCATGTTTGTCACACTTAAGTGTTTCGGAACATCAAACCAATTTAAACAATAGTCAAGGACAACACAAGTAAACACAAAATGCAAGTTGTAAATGAAGGTGTTTATTAGTAAAGGTGAAAAAAAATCCAAGCCATCATGGCCCTGTGTGAAAAAGTGATTGCCCCCCTTGTTAAAACATACTATAACTGTGGTTTGTCACACCTGAGTTCAATTTCCCTAGCCACACCCAGGTCTGATTATTGCCACACCT
>VUQK01018880.1:5823-26536 GCA_015106715.1 Bujurquina vittata | reverse complement strand
TTTGTAATCATTGCGTGAAGTGTCACACAATATTGGAAAGTCGGACACGGCTAAAATGATACTTTCCTCCATCTTTAAAGTTGTTGCAGACTGCAGCGTGTAGCATACTCTCCGCTCATTGGTCAGTCAATGAAACCCTCGCTGATTGGTTTAAGTGCCAGCGACAGCGACAAAAGTAGAACATTTTTCAACTTTGTTGTGTCGCGTGTTAAGGGTGCTTGTTGAGCACCCTTAAACCCGTCATGGATCGGGTGGTTTTGGGGATTTTAGAAGCTTCTTTACAGAAAGTGCCTCTAATACTTCACACAGAGGATGTTGAGTGCATTGGTGTGATACAAGCTCGCTGAGGTGGAAAGATTAAGAGTAAACTGCATATTGCATACTGCAGATTTTGAGCGATTAAAAAGTCAGTTCGGAGTGACTCACGTCTTTGAGGGTGATGATGTTGGGGTGCTGCCCGTATCTCAGCAGGATCTCCACTTCCTCCGTCGGGTCTCTCTTGGCCTTGTTGATAATCTGCAACAGAGACGAGCAGTACTGTGAATCTTCAGTGTTTATCAAATTATTTTTAGGTTTTCAGACCTTTTTAATTCCACATAAAGTCAAAACCAAGTGCGCTCTGACTGCTGGAACTTCAGAGGGTGAGGAGCAGGTGCTGCTAATCAAATGCACCTGACTAACTGACTGTCAGCGAGTGTGAGCGCCTCTGTAAAAGTTTTGGGTAGTGCAGGTGTGGAGCACTGATCTGTGTTAACACAATGTGCAGCGTGACCCTGCACACTGATCCGAGGTCAGACTGTGAAACAGAGAAAGTGCAACAAACCCACGAGCTCCATCTGAGACTCCACAGGCTTGTTCTGCAGGACCTGCAAACCATGAACCCTGGAGCCAAATGTGACCCCACAGCAACACGGAGAGATTGCTTACAGTGCTCTCATTGGCTACCAGTGATGTCATCACCTTTGTCATCGAATGGTCCATGAACTCCACTACGTGCCAAAGAAGAGCCAAATGTGGGGCCTTCTGTCTGACAACAGGACGATGATCCCAAGAACTGAGACTCAGAGAGCTGTGCATAAAGCGATCCACACCTGAAACAACGCCGGAACGAAGAGTGGGACAAAATCCCTCCACAGCACTGAGAGTCTGAAGGAGTCACTGCAGCTAAAGGTGCTTCTACAAACTACTGAGTCACAGGGTGAGCTCACGCACGACTGCAGAACAATCGTTTTTACTTAGATAATATGTTAATGAACGTGGCATTGAAGCAGACAAAGTGTAAATTATGTTAATTTTATTCATGTTTTGGTGATAAAAATCCACCAGCAGTGGCACTGATTACTGAATCTGAGACGCCTCCAAACCAGCCGCCCCAAACACCCCAGAGGCCAACGTTCAGCCTGGAGCTGAGATTTATTACATCCTCATAGCTTCATGTCATTTCCACCACAAATGAGCATCATTTGCATAACTGCTGCACATGTACAGCTGTGCGTTCACACAAATTCACACTGTAAATGTCAAAGTTACTGACGCGGTAACACAACAAGCTGGCCGACATCAGAGCATCAGAGGACTGAAGCGGCTCAAAGCTCGACGCTCTCGTCCCCGATAAACAAGTTTAATGTCTCAGCAGGTTCCTGCCTCTCTGTGGCAGAAGTGACATCCAAGAACCTTTCCCTACTTTGCACACCTGCACACACCCTGGACGTGCTTTACCTTGACTGCGTACTCCATGCCGGTTCCTTTGTGTATGCAGCGCTTGCAGATGGAGTAGGAGCCGACGCCGATGTCCTCTTTTATCTCGTAGGCGTCGGAGAAAATGGACGTGCTTCTGTGAAGTTGCTGCACGCAAGGAAACAAATGTAAAAAGTTGTAACTCATAATCACAAAGTGCTCGTGAGGAGGAAGGCCAGTTGGTTTTTCATGAGGAAGTTTCAAAGGAATATATCGTATATTTCTGTAGTACTCTGCATAAAAATGAACTTAAAATAAGATTTTCTGTTTTGTTACAGGTGATTTAATTTAATATCAGACAGAAAGAGAACCACATCATCTGCTTTGGGAAGAAGAAATTAGAATGTGGATGAGTTTCTCTTTGTCCTGGGATCATGTTTCCTGCCGTGCAGAAAGGAAGTGCAGCTGTAGCCAGCATGAGGCAAGTGAGTGACTTTTCGCTGATGCCAGAAAGGAGGGCGGTGCAGAAGTGAAACGCTGGGAAAACAAATGTATGAATGAAATTTTCCAGGGTGGAGAGTGAAGAAAGCTCCCCCTGTGCTGAGGGACATTCTGCAGCACGTTTGTGCGCACCTGTACGATAGCGTTGGGCAGTGGTTGTGTCTCTTCCTCTGTTATGGCCACGAAGCTGAACCCTCTGAACAGCTGATGGGCGTTGGCACTCGGAGGGACCCCCGGAGAGTCTGGCTCACACACACACACACACACACAGCTGTTAATGCTCAGTGAATCAGGCTGTAATGGCAATGCAGTTCAGTTCTGCACGGTGTGAAGGGCAGGAGGAGGAGGAGGAATCGGTACCTCTGGGTGTTTTAGCTGTGAACTCTGAATCAAAATAGAAAGTGTCGTCAGGTCGTCCTGCTGCTGGCTTGAAAGGAGGGTGGATTTCTCTGCGGTACAGTTTCTGCAGGGAGAGGAAATAGAAATATCATCCAGAAACCCGACGAAAGCATCTGTCATCGCTAAAGTCGATCAAGCTTAGTGGCTCTAATAATGTTAATAATAAAGGAGAAACTGACATTCCAGTCAATGGTGTTGAAGAAATGATGCCTCTTGATTTCCTCCACTCCATCCGGTCCAGCTCCTGCAAAAGCACCAACAGCAGTGAGCACCATCCTGCTAAAGGGCTCCTACTGTAATCAGGCCATACTTCATATGTCTCCGTCTTAATAGTTTTATTTGGAGATACAGAAACACAATCAGCACAAACACAATAAAGGTCCGATTTACCTAATTGTGACAAACACGGGTATTACACACAGTGAAGACACACCTGTGGTGATGATACATCTAAAAATATTTCCACCTACTGAGCCTGTAACACCTTTACCATGGCATGTCGAGAGCCTGTGGCCTCAAAGTCTGAACACCAGATATGCTCACTGGCCACTTCATTAGGTACACTCGTTTGACCGCTCGTTAACACAACTATGGAAAGAGCAAGTCACGCAGCAACAACAGGTGCATGTAGACATGGAGGAGGAGACCTGCTGAAGCTCAAACTGAGCATCAGAACGAGCCTGTGATGGACGGCTTGGAGACTTTGATGCTAACTAAAACCAGGAGAGCTGAAACATTCTGATTTTCACCCGCCGCGAGAAGGATGGACAAGATTAGGATGAGTCCATCAGAGCGACTGTGGCGCCCCCTAAAGGGTGCAGCCGGAAGCAGAAGGAGAAGAAAAGGGATTTAAGTGACTTTGAACATGGAAACTGCTGATCTGCTGGGATTTTCCTGCACTAGCACCGTTTCTTACTGAGAACAAAACAGAAAATATCCGCTGAGCTTTTGTCATCATTTCATCACTGACTGCGACCTTGGAAAGGATAAACAGAAATATGCCTTCTTTGCATGTAAATCTTTATATTTTTTTTGCGCTGCTTAACTACAAATCCATCTAACGCCTCGGCGTGCGTGCCGGTTTTACCTAATCTGTTGCCGGGGTTTCGTTTGAAAAGGTTCCTGAGGAGACTCTGAGCCTCGGAGCTGAGGAACTGCGGCATTCCCAGTTTGGCCCTGCAGACAAAGAGAAAGGCAGCAGGGAGGATGAAACAGAGGAAAAACATATCGAATGTTCTGTATTGTGTATCCAGCATCTGAAAGACTAGACAGAAACATGTCGATCTCACACAGGAAGCACACTCAGCGCTCTGCTCAGCACTTTTCTACAAGCACACATCGAGGCAGAGAGAAGAAGAAGGAGAGGTTAATATTTCCTTTAATCCTCACTGACTGAGCCATGATTGTTTTCTCTCTTTCGTAAATTGCTATCAGCACATTTTGAGCTCATCTCTCTGCTCTGTCCATGCAGTCTTCATCCTCTTCCTCCTGAGTGCTGCACTTTGTCTCCTCTAATAAAAATCCTCCCCTGGGCTGCCTCGGCCTCTCTCCCCGTCTCTTCTCGGATGTTCAGAGAGCTGAAATAAAAGCTGCAGGGTGGGGAGAGGATAGGAGTGTAAAGTGTCTTACTTGAGGATCATGGTCATCGTCTCTTTCCGGTCTTTTCCTTGAAACGGCAGCGTTCCCGTCAGCATCTCAAACTGAGAGAGAGAACAGATCAGAGGAGCATTAACTTTGCTGTACTGAGTCTTTGAGGGAGATCTGACATAAACATGATCAGAAAAGAGGAAACCGGTAATGAACAGAGTCTCAGTGTGAGACTGGATCGTTCCATGTTTACTACTCTGCTGGTTGAATATCCAGCAAAGAAAGCTGCCCGCACAGAACACTGTGACATATTAGAACAGATTCTTCTGGAAAGGCTTCAGAAACACGTAATAACCACAGAATATGAATTTGGTTGCATGCACCTGTGTCTGATCCCCAATCAGCTCTCAGTGTATTTAAAACCCTCTCTGCCTTTTCCTGTGAATGCAGCCCCAGGTTTTTGGATATTGTTTTCTCACCTCTTTGGGCTTAAAACTCACTTTCAGCGTTCTGGATCCCAACTGATATTTCAGCATCAGCATTTAAAACGGCCAATAAATGAAAATTAAAGACGTAAAGAAGAGTCGGGAGAAACACCCTTCAGCCAATGTATGAGTGTTTGGTGTTGCATAGTTTGTCCACCAGGGGGCAACTTCCCCTGTTAGCAATCCATGTTTACAACCAGCTAATCTGAGTAGACGAGTAATCCACAACTTCCCGTGAAAACCAAGTTACATTATCTTAGTAAGGACTCATAAATCTCTACATTAACAACTATCAGGGGAATGTGTAACAGCTGATTCCTGTGGGGTCGCCACAGCGGGCAGGTGCAATTTTTGATTTGGCAGATTTTCGGCCCGGATGGCCTTCCTGATGAAGGGATCTGTGTTTCCACCCAGGACTGAACTGGGGCTCTTGCTCGTTAGGCGACTGTAAAACACCAAATATCGATATCAGTATTGGGCTCTATCCTAACTCCAAATTCACTTTGTTTTATACTGAATCTGTGGGAAGTGACCAAACGAACAAGAAAGAAAAGGAGAAGCAGAAATGAGCTTCGGCTAAAGAACTCAGCTTTAGAGACTGGGTAAAGAAGACATCAGAGGGAGGGAGCTGCTCCTTTATGCCAAAAAAGACCTGAAGCTGAGGCAGTCGGGCATCTGATAAGGATGGTTCCCTTTGG
The DNA here is from genome assembly GCA_015106715.1 of Bujurquina vittata. NCBI lineage: Eukaryota > Metazoa > Chordata > Actinopteri > Cichliformes > Cichlidae > Bujurquina > Bujurquina vittata. The sequence continues at coordinate 21,189 of VUQK01018880.1, read as the reverse complement.
AGGTTTTCAAGCATGCCCAACTGGGAGGGCCCCCGGGGAGATCCGAGACACACCGGGAAGATCCGATCTCTCATCCCACTAAGAAACACCCTAGTGTCCCCCCCAGATGAGCTAGAGAAGGTGGCCAGGAAGATGGAGGTCTGGGCTTCTCTGCTTAGACTGCTGCTCCACAACCCAGAAAATCTTAGCAGCTTGTAAACAGATCCCACTTTACCGCTCAGCCCCGCAGCTCACCTGAGACCGGAGGGCTGCTGATAGCTCAATGACTGCGAAAACATTTATTGAACTCAATTTTGCAGTAATCAGATTATTTACCATGAGCACGCCGTACGACCACCAGTCAGCGCTGTGCGTGTGTCCTCGCCGGTTCACCACTTCGGGAGCCATGTACTCCACCGTGCCACAGAAGGAGTAGGCCTTGTTCTCGTGGTCTATGGACTCCTTGCTGAGGCCGAAGTCTGAGATTAAAGAGATTAATGTCAGCTTTAAATGTTAAAAACTGCACAGAGCAGCAGGCGTACACTCGAGGAAACAGAAGCGCCACAAAAACACAAAGAAGGTGTGAAGTTACGCACCGGTCAGCTTGATGTGTCCCTCTTCATCGAGCAGGATGCTGAAACAACAGAGAAGGTTTCTGTACTCAGAGGAAACTGATGAAAATACTGCGTTGCCTCAATCGTTTCTGAGGTTTCAGTTTGGGGCCAAACAACAGCTCCCCGGAGCAAAGTTAAGGGATGGAGACTTGGTTTAAAGCAGGGATTTCAAACATTCAGCCCAGAGAAACTCCCCGTTCTGTAAAGAACTTTAACTATATATTTAATCCCTCGGGTATCTCAATAGAAGATTTCAGCAATTTCAGTTTTTCTACCGGATACAGAAATTCTGCTGTAGTAAATGACAGAAAATCTGTTTTTTTTTTACTGTGGACCCACTGTAAAAAACAGGAAATTCTATAGTAGATGGTGAAAAACAGGATTTCTTGTTTATCTATTAGTTAATTACTGCGGTGTAGTACGAATGGCCCTGGGGGAGGGCTCTTACACAAATGAAAATATAGTTACAGGTCCAAAATGTATGCCGAGTTAGAGTCTTTTTTTGAGCAGATTCTTGCCCCCGGGCCTTACGTCTGACACCCCTGGTTGAAAGGATTATTCCTGTTAACGCTCTCCTCCTGGCCTCTGCTGAGGAGGAGCCACACAAACAGCTGTCAGCGGGAATTCTGTAACTCTGCATACAGAAGACTGTGCAGTTACTGCTGCAGCTGGTTCAAACCTCAGCTTGCTCGACTTCTAACAGGCACAAAGAAAAGAGGACATCACTCCAGTTTTAGCTGCACTGGCACTTTAAAGCCCTGTATTAACTCCATATTTTGCCTCCAGGTCTCCAAGGTCACCCCAGCAGCCCCGTCTCGTCTGAAGACCATCAGTGACGGCTTTGCACTGTTCATGGTCTCTGGAATCAAAAATCAGACCTATTTTTGTGCTCGCTTATCTGTTCTTCCTGCTCTGTTTATAAAGGATGATTTTATTTCTATTCTTGTAACTGCCTCTGCTGACAGGCCGACTCCGGTTGTTTTAAGTGTGCTTTAGAACTAAAACGGACCTGAAGGTAAACACAGAGATTAGCGGCCTGGAAAAGCCATTTTGCTAACTGCATTAGGGCTCTCCATGAGGGGAAACCTGGCAGCTGACCTAAGCATCCTGCCAGACTGCACGCTACTTTGTTTACATGTACGAGGCTCTGTGTGTGTGTGTGTGTGTGTGTGTGTGTGTGCGTACTTCTCAGGTTTGAGGTCCCTGTAAATGATGCCAAGGCCATGGAGGTGGTCGAGGGCCAGAGCGAGCTCCGCCAGGTAGAACTTCACGTCTTCCTCTGTGAACATTACCTGAAACACAGGTGTGTTTCTGGATCACTGCAGGTTCACATTTTAACACACAGCGATATATATTTAAACAGCTTCCTAATATGGTCATTCCAGACACAGAATCCCCACCTGCTGTTCAAACTTTCTATTTATGAGGGGCAGCCAATCACAAGAAAGTTGGCTTTAAGAGGGAGGAGTTAAGGAGCTGCACTGAGGCCCAATATAAGATTGAGATTATTTTGAACTGTGAATCATGCAAAGCTCCTCCAGTCGAGTTCAGGAATAAAAACATGACGCTAAAAATGAGCATGATGGGAATTTATTTCTGGTATTTACCAACTTGTTTCTTTTAAGGGTGATTGCACACATGGACAGTGATGAATATCCTATAATGAAGTGTATTTTTCACTGATACTTTTACACTTCACTGCACACACTCTACTTCTTATAAGAGGCTCAGATTCCTGATAATGCTGGGTCTTCCTATACCTGCTGTTTGTTTGCACTCTGTTACCTCCTTAGAGAGACGAGTGAAGAGGTCGCCTCCACGGAGAAAATCCAGGATCAGATAGAGCTTCCCCTCCGTCTGAAATGCTGGAAGAAAAAGGAAAATGAACTGAGCTCAGATCTGCAAAGATCCTCTGTGGGGCTCAGTGGGGAGCACCGATTGGCCAGTGACTCCTCACGGAGCTCTGCTATTGGCTGACTCACCGTAGTGCAGTTTGACGATGAAGGGATGGCTGACCTCCACCAGGATGTCTCTCTCCATCTTTGTCCTGACCCGGTCACGCACTGCAAACGTACACATAAATCACCAGATTAATCACAGCTTTCCTCGTTCGGCTTCTATTTTGGAACCGGATCACGGAGGAGAGCGGAAGGAAAAAAGCAGCAAAGAGAAAAATAAGAGAAGGAAAAAGGGAGCTGAGTAAGGAACAAGAGAAGCAACAAAGAGGACACGAAATAAAGGAGCACCAGCAGGGGGCTTTTACTTGAGTAAACGTATTATTACTCCCTCTGCACATCGTTTCTTTAACTCTTTGATTCCATGTTCTGCACATGAGAAAAAGGGGTACTTCCTGTCCCGGACTTTCATAATAAAAGCCATTCACACTGTTGTATTCTTGCAACAGCAGGAAACAGGAAACTTACGTTGATAAGCAGCCGAATAAAATGACTTTAAAAAGTACATCAAAGCAATTTATGACAGATGAAACTGATTAAGATTATTTCCTCCTCTATGAAGCATTAGCTGCATAGAGAAACTTTAAAAGAAGACTAAATTTGTTTAAAACTTCATCCAGTTAAAGTGTTGGGTACACATGTTTCATTGACGTATTAATGTAATGCAGCGTTGACCAAAGGCCTCGGTCACACGGGCCTGGAGGCCAGCTGGTGCGTGGGGAGCTACTCTAAAAACCTCTTTGTGATTGCCTTGGTTGCTGGCAGATTGCCACAGTTGCCCATAACATGCATGCAAACACCAACTGCTCACTGAGCAGAAGTGAAACTGCGGAGAACGTTTGCCTTGAAATGTCTTAGTTCCAGCAGGAATGGAGAACTCTGCAAAATACCACAACCGCAGCAATCTGCAAGCAACCACAGCAACCCAGCATGAGACATTGATCTTACCTGTTTTTATTTATTACAGTTTTATTTATTTATTTATTTTAATTGTTTCTTTTTACTATTTTAATTATTTGGTGTTCAGCACTTTGTATTTGCTGTGGCTTTTTAAAGTGCTTTATAAATAAAGTTTGATTGATTGATTGATTGACTTGTTGCAACCAGTTACACGCTACTGACTGCCAGCAACCTCCAGCAGCTGGTGGCTGCCAGCTGGTGACTGACTGGTCTCTAGGTCGGTAAAACCTGGGCCAAACCTCAGTAATGACTTTAGTTACCAGAAACTGCAGTTCCTGGAATGGCCACTTGAGGCAGGCTCCACAGATTGCCACGTTAAAATGTGAAACTTTACAGCACAAATAAACATGTTTACAGCCTGATACAAAACCTAATCTTTGGTCTCTGCATAATTTCACCCTTCATAACAACTGTACACAGGTGAATTTACTTAGAACTCACCTGTTTAAATTGTATTAATGTTTAAAGTTCACATGTGTGTGCTGTATTTCATTAGTCTGCTACTTTGCACTAATTAGAAGTTTATGGATGCAGCTCGCTGGAACCAGCTCCTAATAACCCAACAAGGCTGTGGCCGAAATGCTAACACCGAGACTCAGAAACAGGTGAGACACGTGAGGCCGTCTGTTACAGGTAAGCAGTGTCTGTAGTGTCGGTGGATCTGCTGTGGAGTTTTCTACCTTTCAGGGTGGCTTTTTTCAGCACCTTCATGGCGTACAGCTGACCAGCGTCCGGTCCTGTGACTTTCCTCACCAGAAACACCTGCACACACACAGAGACATGCACACCCCCACAGAGACACGCACCCACAAACAGAAACACACACACACAGAGACACACACAGAGACATGCACACACTCACACAGACACACACTGACACACAAACACACACACGTACCTTTCCAAACGAGCCCTGTCCCAGGACTTTGCGCAGCTCGAACTGCCGGGGGTCGGCCTTCTCTGACCCCTCCTTCACGTGGTGAGTGATGCTGATCTCCTTGATCGGCACATCATCCTGCAACACACAAGCGGGTCAGAGCTCATTATTGGTACCGAGGCCTGAAATGTATCCCAGGATCCCAGGAATCCCGTTTGCCTTTTAATGGTAATTGTTGGCTGCAGCTCAGAAATACTCCATTTGTACCAAAGAGCAGCCAAGAAGCTGGAAAATGAGACCTGCACTTCCTCCGGTGGCCACTGGAGGCAGATGCCAAAAGCTAGTCGGTCTCCATGGACTTAAAACTTTCCAGCAGAAATAATCATGTTTGCATCCTGATACAGAGACTGTTTGGGTCTCTGTGGATAGTTTCCTGCTCTATAACGACTGCAGGGGGTCAATGTATTTATAATTCAACTATGTGGACTCTGGATTGGGGATGAGGCTCATCGTAGAGACAGCGTTAGCTCGTGGCCTTTCAACCAATGGGACATTTATAATGGATCACCTGGATAATAAACAGATTACTGAGCTCTACAGACCATCTGAGACGTCTGTGCTCCTCTGAGGGAAATTCTGCTTTTTAAATAGCTTGTTACTTAGCACACACTTCAGTTTATGGATATGCAGACGGATGTCCAGAAACATTTTTGGCAACATAAAAAGTACTAAAGTAAACATCCATTAATACACGGAGGTGACTTTGCATTTATCCTCCACTCAAAATTCAGCCATTACAGAAGGCAGGAGATCAATGTCTGCACTCACTTTTATAGACCATGATGCATTGCAGCTACTGACATACAGTGTGTTCTGATTTGTGTTTGCAACTTTCACAATAAAAGCCCCAGGCATGAAAACTGTGTGACAGCTGTGGCTCTTGAAGATAAGCACCTGAATATAAAAGCTTAAAAAATTTGTTAAAGCAATTTACAACAGATGTTAAGATTTAAATGAAACCTGGGTTTAGTTTTTACCAGTAATGGAACAGAAGATCAGGATGAAAGAACAAGCACTTTCAGTTCTATGGCTTTAATATAAAGATTATCTGAAATTAGGCAAAAACAACCACATGATATTTTAATCAAAATGCAGAAGAACTGTGTGAGAAACTAAGTCCACCCTGACTGCATGGGCAGCCAGGTGCTGCTCTGTGAAAGCAGCAGTTGTGTCAGTTTGCTGCTCTGGAGCGTCCAGATGTGCGTTAGCATGATGCCAAGAAAGAAAGACATGAGCAGGGATCTTAAAATGCTGCTGCCCGTCAAACCGGGAATGAAGATCATTTCCAAACAATCTGAAGTGCATTTCTACACATCATTCACAAGTGGAAAACATTCATGACAGCTGCCAATCTTCCCAGGAGGTCAGACCGTGCAGCGCTCGGAGAAACAGCACGGGCCTCAGTTAGCATGTTAAAGGTCAAAGTTCATGACAGCACAATTAGAAAGAGACTGAACAAGCGTGGCTTATTTTGGAGAGCTGGCAGGAGAAAGCCTCTTCTCTCTAAAGGGAACGTGGCAGCACAGCTTCGGTTTGCAAAGCTGCATCTGAACAAACCACAAGAACAAGAGACCAAACTCAGCACAAACACCTCAGAGCAGCTGTCATGGAGGGGGGATGATTTGGGCACCTTGCAGTCAGTGACCTCGAAGTCCTCTGCACACCATCCTATCCTAGACTAGACAGCTACAGCTCAGCTGAAACTGGGTCAACAGAACAATGAATCCAAGCACAGCAGCAACAACTGAACGCTGAAAAAGAAAAGAGAAGAATGAAGGTGCTGCGACGGCCGAGTCACAGTCCAGACCTCAGCCCGACTGAAATCTGTGGGAGAGCTCGCCCGCAAACCTTAACGAACTGACGCAAAGCTGCAAAGAGTCCGAGAGAAAATCGTTACTTTTTGCAGCTAAAGGTTTTTCACACACTGCTTTCCACACGACTGCATATGCAAACTCCACAAACCTCCATAAAAGCCTTGTTTAAACCATCTCTGTGGCGATCTTCTACACTTTATTTACTTTCTGTTCAAATATTGTGATAGCCCGAGGGCCCCGCTGCCTTGTTCTCGGTATCCTGCACTTAAAAGCAGGAAACGCCCATGAGCGGTTGGGCAGTGACAGATCCTGTGCTCCTCCTGCACTGCAAGCACCAGTGGAACAAGTTCTGACATGTTTTTCTTGTACTTTTATTCTGAAAGGATTTCTGGGAAAAGAATGATGGGATGGGGGGTTGGCAAAAGTAAACAACACAACTGCACCCATCAGCGTGAGCTCCACTCAAGGTGGAGTTTCTCCCTTTGGTCCAGACTCCTTCACATCTCAATGAGTCACAAAACAGGTTGAGCAGGCTTCCCGAACATTCGTCATCCTCGCAGCAGGACATCACAAAACACACACACACACACACACACACACACACACAGTGAGTTGTCATGGAGCCACCCCCGATACCTGATTCCCACTGTAGCTGACTAATGTTGCCACACTGAGTGTCTGTACTCAGTCTTCATCCCTCCGTGCCAAGCTAATAAACCGGACAACAGGTAACAAAGCTCACACCGCATTCCCAAGCTCTTTCCACTTTCCCATCATCCTCTCTGCTCTGTACTCCATCCTCCTATATTCACCCACCCCTCCCTCACCTCATACCTGCAGCTCCCAGGTGGGTGACCTGCTTGATGCTGGGTGCCCCAGTGCATTATGGGTCCTGTAGTCCCGGCTGCGGATGAGGCTCTGCGGTGCTAACATGCTCCCGAGTGTCGACTGCGAGGATGGAGCCGGCGCCGGCTTCTGCTCGTCCCTGACGCTTCCTCCTCTGTCTCTCCCTCTCTGCGCCTACCTCTCTCTCCCTCTGAGAAATCCTCGCCTCTCCCCCTCCGTCCTTTCCTCCCTCGTTCCCTCCTATTCTCTCGCCTTTTCTATCTTTATTTGAACTGTTCTCACCTCTCCTTCCCATGTCGCGCCTCTCTCTTTCTCTGCCTCTTTCTGTGTGTGTGTGTGTGTGTGTGTGTGTGTGTATGAGTGTGCGTGAACAGATGTGCAGCGCTGGATGAAGTAATCACATAGTTTACTTGAGTAAAAATACAAATACCTCATTACAAGGAGAAGTGCACAGCTGTGATACTCTCTTTGGTGCCCAAAATGTGTCCAAAACAATAAGAAAAAGTAATCAAGTACCAAAAGCTGCCTCTAAGCCTCTGATTGGATGTTTCTGTCCAGGAGCGCTGTAATTACTGAACAGGACCCTGGACAGCGCACATAAAGGTATGGACTGGCTGGAGAACACAAACACGAGTTCTCTTTGGCTTTTCTCCATCGACATCGACCGTCACACTCGCCATCAGTCATGAGTCACGTAAACACGGCGTTTGGTGGCTAATCCTCGTCTGGTTCTGGACTCACGGTTGTGTAAACAGTGGGTCTTTGAAGACGGCCACTCAGATTTCTCCTGAGAAAGAAGCTGAACCGATGCTCTCGAATCCTTCTTTAAGGACTCATCATTATGAAGAAGTTCTTGAAATTGTTTTTTGTATTTTTTAAAAAAAAAATTTAACTTTTAGTTTAGTTTTATTCAACTATAAAAACTTTGGACCATTTCTACGTCAGGTTTGATTTTTCTTCCTGAGGAAAAATCATAAAGACTGCAAAAATAAAGTAAGCTGGGATTTCATTTATTCTCACATGAAATGCACCGTGGTTTATAAAATGGACAAAAATATCTTTAACTCTACGAGGACCAGTCGCGCTTATATGAACATTGTCGAGCCCTGCCCGGAGGTCCATTTCGAACTAGGAAAAAAAGAGAAACCTGCAGTTTGACCACAGTCACCGGAGTCCACGGTAAAATATTATCCAGCTGTACGTGTGAATGTCACAGCGCTGTATGCAAATGAGATTTCCCATCCAGACTGAGCCGGCTGTAGAATGACGCCGCGAGCTGCAAACAGCTGATAAACGCACAAAAACTGACTGATGAAAATAGACGTAGCAATGTTGTTGATGGCATTTCAAAAATTATTGTGTGTGTGTGTGTGTGTGTGTGTGTTTGTGTGTGTGTGAGTCAGAACACAGATGGATGGCGGATCAGAGCCGAAGCGACAGGATGCTCATGTAGCACCTCTTAATCACAGGATTAAAACTGCAAACCCTGCACCTGTGCACCGAACACACACACACACACACACGCACACACACGCACACTAATATAAATAACACACAGGTATACACACCTGCATGCCCACCCATGTCTCTTTTACCTGTTATTGTCCTCATATCTTATATTTACATCTTTCATATAAAAACACACTGACACAGTTTCCAGCTTCGCTCCTGCAGCTCATTTCTGTGCACGCAGACGAGCAGAAAACCTGCTGCTTAATGACTAAACTAACCGAAGATGACTGTACTTGGACTAGAGTAGCTTTGTATGATTTAATGTTGAAAATAATCCTTATTTATTTGACAATGAGCCTCTCAGTTCATTGTCTGAAATAAGCTCCTCTCCTTTAAGCTTAATTCCTTCTGATTGGCTGCCCTTCACAAACAGAAGGTCAGCAGGTGGGAGGGTCTTCTGACCACTTCTGACCTCCACAGATATCAAACTGCACAAAAACCAAGAATTAAAGGTACTTTTTGTAAATTCGCTCTGCACAAGTTAGCTAAAACATCCACCACCAGGGGCAGTGTTTTACCTGTTGGGTGTGTCCTGCTGTGTCTTTTTATTCCTGCTCCAGTCCTTTCTGACCCTCCTTGAAAGCTCAAAGTCAGTTCAGCTCGAGACAACTAAAAGGGGGTCTCTTCTGTCTACAGGGGCCATCCAGAGGAAGAAAAGGTTATCTCAGGGTCCACTTCCTGTTTGTACCCATATGAACTTAAGTTCTCCACCACCTAAAGAAACACCTGGAAACTGAATCACCCCGGAGGGTTCATCGGGCCAGAACAGGGACTACCAGGGACAGGACGTTAAATCAGATGAGGGTTTTGATTTTTATGGGTTGTCCTTAGAATGCTTTAATTACACATCAGCATATGTGAGTCTCCATTAGGATTGTTTTAAATGCATTAAAGGGAAAATCTGTGCCATGCAAAGACAAAGTAAAAAAAAAAAAGGAAATGTTAAAACTGGCTGAGCAGTGCGGAGACATCCTGACTTTCTGCCCTGAGTAAATGCCACTCAGTGCAGCTCTGTGATTTACAGCTCTTTCCTCGGCCACACCAGTCCTTATAAATCCACTTTTACAGGTGTGTGTTAATCAGCAGTGTGACATTAAACTTAAAAGTCAACAGACTCACAAGCACAACAAGCCAAGTAAACCACTCGGCTGTTATAGTCAATAAATCTGAGTCACTTCTGCCACTTTTGTCCTTTCTTTATATTCACTGGAAAGCTTTTAAGCTAATGTCAGGTGTCCTTCCTGACCTCTGACCTTCTTGTAGTCTGTTTTTGGGAACGCACACTGCAGTAAACAGCGTGTGATGAACCTCGGCACCAGAACCAGAGCGCCGTCTAAAGAAGCTGTCTCTAAAATCTTTAAAATGAATTCAGAATGAACATTTTAAACATACGTGGCTGCCGTGGAACATTTACTGACATGCTGGAGTCCTGAAAGAAGCTAGCAGAAGCTCCTGTAAACAGGTGTGATAAGCACAGCTGGCCAGGAGCAGCAGAGCAGCTTCACATCATCCGCATGCCGCCAGGTCTCATGGAGAGGCCGGAGAGCGTCTTTGTGATGCTGTTACTCACTCCTGCAGCAGCAGACCTCGCCGGCGGACACGTTACAGCCGGCGGATTAGATTAACACAAACTGCACACACGTTCTTCCACCTCTGCTCCAACAGAGGACTCAACACGAGCCAGACGAGCGTCCGGCTGCGGGGGGAACTCCTCATTATGAATTATGAATTACAGGGTGCAACACTTGCCGATGCCCAGATCATCGGGGTCACGCATGACTGAGACTGCGACTCAGGCGGCGTCTTCAGGTTAAATTAAGGAGGTTTGTAATGAACTCACAGAGGAGAAGTGGACTTTATTGTACGTGTTTGGAAGCCAAATAAAAGAGAAATAAAACTGAGGAGTGCCAGTCCATCCGTCTGTTCTTCATCTACACTACACAGAAAAGCTTTGGGCCACACCTCTTATTCTTCTTTGAATATTCTTTTATGCTATGAATTTAGGTGTTGTCAGTGCATAAAGTCAAGCATCTCCTTCCAGTCTGCCGTCCCAAATGCTGGTGAAAGAACGAGTTGTTCTAAAGAGCTCGCTGGATTGGAGTGCGGCACTGTAACAGGATGCTGCTGTTGCAGCAAATCAGTTTGTGGAAGGACGCAGAGGGAAGGAAGAAATGTCACAATCACCTGAACTGCAGTTACTGCAAAGGGGAAGCATTTAAGAGCTGCTGCAACTCAGCCGTGAAAGAGAAGAGGGGGGACAAAGAGGCAAAGACAATAAAGGCTTTCTATTCTTCGCTTCTACTCTGCGCATTCATTTTCTGACTTCCTCGCTCATTTACTCACTGAGGATTTTACCAGACAAAAGCTGCAGTTCCTCTAATGTCCACCTTGAAGCAGGCTACAAAAACAGCAAACCTCACAGCAGAGAAAAAGAGCCTGCTACCAAAGTGGTGAGTGAATTTCTACTATTAATAAAAGGACTCATTAAATTAGTTGATAGCACCCCCGATCTTCCCCAAAGAGCCTCACGTCTGGCTCAAAAAGCTGAAATGGTGGCGGCTGCAAAGTTGAACCTGAAGCTGCAAAACAGGACGTCCATCGTTTAAATACAGTCTATGATCATTCACGCCTCACGGTGAAAAGTTTTGCTCTCAAATCTCTTTCATTGTTCTGTTTGATTACACAACAGACACGCAAATGTAACTCCACACCAGCGGTCATCCATGCACGAAACGGAAATACATTAAATTGACGGACTGTGTAAAAATAGCACCACAGCTGACCTTTGCAGGCACTGCAGAGTAAACCTGCTTTATAGAAATATAGTCCCTGGATTGAGAACAATGACTGACATGTTGTTCTGGGACAGAAGCTCTTTGCAGCTGATGTTAGGACACGTCAGAGTTTGAGAGGATGACGGTGAGGGTAACACGACTCCCCCCGCAGGCTTACCGACCCCCAGCGCACCCACACACTGAGTGTAAGCTTTCAAATACACCCTGATGACCCTGCAGAGTTTTAAACTCATTAAATTCTTCAGAAGAAACAGAAAAAAAGTACATTTCTGCCCATGTGCCATCTAGTCTCTGAATATCACCCCCCAATCAGCTGATTGCACGCACGCACACACACGCACGCACGTACATGAACACACACACCAACACCCGCCGAGCTGAGATCCAGTCCTCTTTGGTACCTGTAAGGGCTGATCTCAGAAAAGCAGCAGAACTGAAGACCAGTTTTAGAACCAGATCAGAGCCGTCAGGGCTCCAGCTCCAGCTGCAATATTTACTTCCTTATGCCTTAATTATCACCTGCTGGAGAGCATCTTTTTGCTGCCAAGAGCACGTAAGATGACTTCTTCATGTCTCAAAGTAACTCACAGCCAAACTGAGGAGTGCCGGTCCACAGCAGTCTAAAACCGTCCCCCCGGGCTTCTCCCAGCAGCCAGCGCTGCAGTTCTGGTTCGGGTTCAGGAGGTGTCGGAGCGACTTCAGCCGACTCCTCAGTGCTCTCACGAGGCCGGCGAGGGCGAGCACACACGCTGGCTTGGCCTCGGCGGCGCAGCGCGTCATCACGAGCTGAACTGAAGAGCTCGAAGCCGCTGATAACTTTGGACTCGGACGGACAAACTGGTGCGTGTCTGTGAGTCACAGCGAGGGGATACCCAGAGGAAGAAGAGGGAAAAGGAGAGGAGGGGGGGACAGATCCAAATTGGGAAGGGAACTGGGAACTGGGATCCCCCGCCTCCCACTCCGCCACCAGCGCGCAGCTGTAACCTTCCACCCAGTGTTTCCACCAGGTGTCCCGGAGATCCCCGCTCTCATAACTCTCCTGCTGAATACCACGAGGAAGAAAACTCCCACTTCTATTTTCACACTGTGGCTTTCAGGGAAACATCCCACATGCAGATTTCACTTAAAAATATCAATGAGTGTGAGCTTTAACACGCTGCAGAGTAAATATTTCATCTGAGAGACAGATCCACTCATCTGTGTGTTTATTCCCTCTCACTGTGATGCTTCCAAAGCAGGAAGTCTGTTAGAAATGAAGAAGAAGAAGAAGAAGAAATAAAGTCCAGGGGAGTTCCTGCATGAATGCTTCAGAGCCCGGAAAAACCCTGAAGCTGTTAATATGCATCCTGGTGATGTCAGTCACATTAAACGATTGCCTCTAATGATAACAGAAATTAATTTTATTTATCAGCCATTCAATAAAGCAGACTGGCTGCTGAGTACCAGGGACACGTTTAAGCCTGAAACCTGCGGGGAATGTTTTTCCAGGTTGAACAGCAGATTTCCATGAAAGGTTGTGCAACATAACGAGGTGACTACAAGTGGGAAATTATAATGAAATCAGTGTTAAATATTTAAAACCTGCCTGTAAAAAGACTGTAAACAGAGAAATATGCAGCTGGGATCATAAACGAGCCCACCGTGTGAAGGTCCATACAGCTTTAGCTGCTTCGGTAACACGACATCAGCGTTTTGTTGCGCCTTCTGAGATGGGAGCGCTCCTTGGAAACCCCCCCTCTAAACTTTGATGTTGGGGCTCATCACTGACGATGAGAGCCGGGTTACCAGCTCTGACTCAGAGAGAGTGCCACCAGCACCATTGCTGTGTGCCGAGAATTTTACCCTCCGGGGTCAGGTAAACCCAACAGTCCAACAACCCCCTGTGAGCAGCACTTGGTGACGGTGGGAAGGAAAAACTCCCTTTTAACAGGAAGAAACCTCCAGCAGAACCAGGCTCAGGGAGGGGCAGCCATCTGCTGAGGGGGGAGGGAGACAGAGATTAATAATAACTAATGATTAAATGCAGAGTGGGGCATAAACAGAGAATCATGGGAACCCCCCAGCAGCCTATAGCAGCATAACTAAGGGAGGGTTCAGGGTCACCTGATCCAGCCCTAACTATAAGCTTTAACATAAAGGGATGTTTTAAGCCTAATCTTAAAAATAGAGAGGGTGTCTGTCCCCTGAATCCAAACTGGGAGCTGGGTCCATAAATCATCGCTCACCGCTCGACCTCGTCACCGAACCTTTCTCCCTGTGACCTCATCCTCTTCCCAAATATGAAATTTAAGTTGAAGGGCTGCAGTTATGACACAGATGCTTGATTTATAGCGCTGCAATTAATCTACACCACAGCCTACACCGTGGCCTGACGTGCGCCCAGAAATGCGACAACATGATGCAGCAATGCAGACCAGCTGTGAATGTGTTGGAAAGACACACAAAAAACAACAGGCTGTAAATCAGGTCCATGATGCTAACACAACAGCGCAGACAAACATCTTTAAAAGCAGCTGCAGTTTGAGACGCAGGAGCTCCACCAGTACAGAACACACATTTTAGGAGTTTCCTAAAGTTTTCTCGCGAGTAATTAGTCAATCGTTACACTCGCGCGGATGCATCAGATACATCACAGGTATTCTGAGGCCCAAACATACGGTATATCATATTTAACTAATAAAATCCAGCGTGGTGCTCCTCTCACTTCTGCGACCACCACACTGTGACACAGACGCACAGGTGACAGTGACGCAAACCCCGCCGCCCACCAGCTTCAGCTCCAGCACAGACACAATGTGGACGCGGACACTCCCCACCAAACATCCTCCACCTGTCGCAAACACCCCGGCCCCACTCGCGCAAACACAATGTGCACAATGTGAGCGGTACCCACTGGAAGGACGGGTGACATTTCTTCGATTACCTCCACCTGTTGTCGCCTCTCAGGGCTGCGCGCTTGTTTTCACACAGATTTAGACGAGCGAGGTAAAAATCAAAGCAGAGTGGGCCGAAAACTAAAGAGTTCCAGCATGTTTCTTCTAATAAGCATCAAATACTACGGCAAGGATGCAAAAACTATTAAATCTGCAGGCACAGACAGCACTTTAATCCTGATTCTAGCAGCAGGTCTGATACACCGACCAGTGAATAAGTATCTGTATGAGAAAAAGTAGTAACAAAGCAAATCAGACTGATGTCCACTCCAGCCTGCAGGCTGCAGGTATCTCTGCAGGGAAGCTGCACACAGACAGTTTTCATTTGTGCCGTCACCGTGAAAATCAAAGCATGGCTGCATGGGAAAACATCCATTCAAAATGTTTAAACAATCCATGCAGGTGTTTTAATGTGTGCACTTAAAGGTGAAAGCAGTGTTTATCAGTGATGGCTCATTTCAGCCAATCAATCGCCATCATTGATGCTGAACCCTGAATAATAACCAAGAACACAACATCGCACTTTTTAAAGCACTGAAGTCATTAGAGGAGCTGTAGGTGCTGGAAAATTATGCACAGGAATGATGAGGAGGAACTTTTCCAGGTTCAGCTGAAGAAAAACTTCACATATCGCCAACGAGCTGTTGATAATCGTCCAGGATTCACCGTAACATCACTTTCAGACATACGCGGGTTATTTTGGAGAGTGCTGTCGAATTTTCATTTACATGCATGGCAGAGTTTGGCCTGGAAAAGGAGTCTGCGTCTGAGTTTACTTTAACAGCAAGTGTCAGACAGCAAGAGGAAACGAGAGGAAGCATTTCCAGCGTCACATGCAGATCCCTTATTAACTGTGCTAATAAAAATAGATGCAAGTGGGACTCGAGCAATAATGCCAACCAGGCTGTTGTTATGTATTCCTTACGTGTGTGTGTGTGTGTGTGTGTGTGTGTGTGGCTGCTGGTTGCGTTAAATTCCTGTTGAACTAAAGCTTTTTCCACTGTTGCTCTCAGCATGAGTA
>VUQK01018878.1:2660-17793 GCA_015106715.1 Bujurquina vittata | reverse complement strand
ATAAAAAAGTTCTAAATAAAACACATTTTTTTTGTTTTTTTTTTTTTTTTTTGGTTAGTTTCCCACCATCCTGAATGAAACGCCTTATGCTCGATCGTAGTCTACACACTGGGATGAAGCTATTGTTGATAAGAGACTGAAACTTCTCTTCAAATGGGGCTTAGCGAGCGTCATTCAAAGACTTTGCTCTTCATTTCAAAAGTGACTCAGCTTTTGTTAGTCAAAGGGTAAAGAGGGTCCTTTAATACCCAGATTGCCCTTGGTGGGAAAGAACTGATAAAATGGCGAAAGTTTAAGATAGAGAAAAGAAATCGACAATTTAAAAAAAAAAAAAGGCAAGGAGAACACCAGCGTCGCGAGACAGATAATCTAAAAGGAAAGAGAATGAGAAAGTGATGGGGATTTTAAGAGTACACCGAAAGAGAAAGGCATGAGAAAGTCTGCTGGTGGGTCTGATCCTATGTGAGCCGATGAGATGGGTGACGGGTGAGGAGGGGCGAGCGATAAGAGCCAAAGAGGATTAGGGCTGGGAAAACCTTTGTAGTTGTGATCAGTTAAAAGCACTGGCTCTCAATGATCCACCTGACCACTTCAGGGTGCTCACAGCAGCAAATCTGCATGTGAGGCATGACAAGACAACGTCAGCAGACCACTGAAACACAGCGACCCCACAACCACATGCCCACAGCCATGCAGACAGATGTTTAATTGATTTGGTTGCTGCTTTCTTTAAGCATCTCCACACATCATAAAACAAGGAGCTGGATATCAGCATGAAGTATTTATGCCATTTTGATGTATTGTCTATAACATGAGTCCCACTGTTTCATTAAAGTATGCGTATATAGCTTTGCTCATAAGTTTGTCACGGGATTGAATGCGTGAATGGCAATTTGGGGCTTTGAACTGTTCTTTTTCCAGGGTGGAATGATTGTACAGCATGCATCTTTAATCATTAAAAAAAATATACAAACAGGCTCAAATGTATAAATACACTCACTTAAATCTTGTCATAAGTGGCGCTGAAGGTTCTGTAATGTATTTTAACTTGACAAGAGCAAGGTCTGTTAACTTCTCATTAGTGATCATGAGCCAGTATAACTGGTAGTTATTCAGAAGTGCCACCACTTTGCTAAGATCTGTAAGACCTAAACCGTCACCCTCAAAGAACAGTGGCCAGGATGCTCTAGAACAACCCACGAACCACCGAGGCTTAAACCTGCCGTGAACTGGAAACTGCTGGAACACCAGCGTCACCAGCGACCCAGTGAAGCCAGTTTTACATCATCATGGACTGATGGGGTGCTGACCAAGAAAGAAGACCCTGCTCCAAAATCGACATCTTCAAGCTCGGCTGAAATTTGTAGATGCCTGCATGGAAAAGCCAAATGTTTTCTGGAGAAAGGTTTTATCATCGGACGAGAGAAAGATTGAACCATCTGGCCACAAGGACAAGAGGCATGTTTGGAGGAGAAAAAAGTCAGGCTTTTAAACTGAAGCGCACTGTCAAGCATGGTGGTGGTAGCATCATGCTCTGAGGCTGGTTTTACTGCCAGTAGTATTGGTACATGGAATTATGAAGAAGGAGAACTACCTCCAAATTCTTCAGCTTCACCTCCAATCAACGAGACAGTTAAAACTTGGACATAATTGGGTGTTCCAACTGGACAGTGATCCCAAACACACATCAAAACTGGTCTTGGAATGGATAAAGCAGGCTAATATTAAACTCCTGGAATGGCCTTCCCAAAGCCTGGACCTCAACTCTATTGGAAAGAAATGTGGTCAAATATTCACTACCGATCATCCTGTTTTGGGGTTGTTGGGGGGCAGGAGCCTATCCCAGCTGACATAGGGCAAGAGGCAGGGTACACCCTGTACAGGTCGCCAGCCTGTCGTAGAGCCAACACAGAGACACAGACAACCATTTACTTTCACATTCGTACATGGGGCCAAACTTAGAATCCCCAATCAACCCAGCATGCATGTCTTTGGATTGTGGAAGGAAGCCAGCATATTCCTAAAATCCCTTTGAGTTTTCCAGCACACACCTAAGTATGAAACCACTTTCTGCTAACAGTCTACTGGTGGTCTTCTACATCCTTACAAAATGTATTTATAGTGGAGTATAGGTGGTCAGTGAAGGCATGGGAGCGTGTGATCTATCTGCCAGGGCTGACCAGTTTTTACAGAAACAAGTCAGTTTCCTACATTAACTCTCTCTTCCTTCTCTGCTACATAAATAGATGAAGATTGAGTAAGAGCAAGATGACTGCGGTTAGAAGGAAGTGGGCTTTGCTGCAACTAAGAGATACAGCTGAAGGAAACAGAGTTCTGCAAAGAGAGAAGTCAGTCCAAAAATGTTTTCTTCTTATGTCCCTGCTCTGTTTGCTCGCTGCGCAGGTCGGAGGGTGTTGCAGCAGGCATGGGTAAGGTCGCGCAACTTAAAAATAGAAATCAAAGGGGATTCTAAAATATTTCTTGATCTCTTCTAATTTTATCTTGATTAAATAATATTTAAACCCCTGTCCAAGTGTCCAGCTGTGACTTTTTATCTTCAAACTAAAAAAAACCAAAACATTTTTATAGAGTTCATTTGCATGTAGTCGTCTGAGAATAAACCAAGCAAATTAAGGTTCTAAATACAGTATGTGGTTCATGATTAGATTTTGCAGTAAAGGCCTGCAGCCAAACATACAGTACATGCCCGATATGACCCTTGTAGGAGACATGGCGTGAAAACAACCACTTTGATCTTTAATTTACACAGAGCTGATTATGTTAAAAATATTAAAATATTTTCTACCATATTTGCCACCAACATGAGCCTACATGGTTCAATGAGTGTCTTTTTGCTTTAATCATTTTAAGAATTTTTCTGTTTTCTATTATTTTTAGTTTTACTTTTCATATTTAGTTGCAGTAATGGCATGCATCCTGACCTGAAATGTTAACAGCTGCAGTATGCACACAGAACGCGCGTTGCTTCAGCCTTTCTCCAAAAATTTGAAGAATTGCTTTTGCAATCCGTAAAGAAAGAAATGGGGAGAAAAAAAGATCTTGAACTCTTGAACTGAAGTCTGCTAAGAAAAATGGTATGATACAATTGAAAGCTATTAAAAATGGACTTTGTGATGAGATTGCTTTGGTTCCCAGAAAGTATTGCAAAACACCAGTGATAGTTTTACTGAAATTGGGTGTCACAGATAAAAATAAGGGACTACTTATGCAAGGGTAAAGTCTAGTGAAGCAAAACGCAACGTCAGAGTAACCTATTCGACACATATCAACCTCAAGGCGAGCACACACGATCGCATTACCACAGAATCCAAGAAGTCTGGGGGCTAGGTGGTATCAGAACCTAGTTTCAGGTCTCATATGCATTCTCAATTCCCCTCAGAATAGAGGAACCTGACAAACTGCACCCTGGGATTGAAACAGTCCAACTCCGTCAGCTTACTCTCTGTTAGACCCCCCCCCACACACACACACACACACACACACAATGACATTACATTGTTCCTTCACCTGTCACATCCCAACAGTAACTGACTCCAGCAGTCATTAATGCCAGTGTTAATGTTGATAAAAAAAATTTGCTGCATGCATCCCTCTCTGACAGATAAGCAGTCCCAACTTCTAATTTACGCACGCACCACCTCACCTCTCTTCTCCCAGCTGCATTAAAAAAAAAAAAATCACATTTCCACAATCATCTTTAAGCAGTATGTTCTACTAGAGCCCACACTGTCATACTCCCTGTGTGAAAGTGAAGATATGCAGATATCTGATTACGGGGGTGCAGACTGCTAGCTGCAGTGACAGCTGTACCGCAGTGATAGGTGGGCGACACAGCAATGTTAGCTTGTGATTGTATGCCAACGGGCAATATTGCCCAAAAGTTAAACTGCAGCCAACTTTTTCACACTGCCAACTGGTTGGTGGTTGTTTTGCTGTCCAAAGGATCCGAGCGGTTCAGCAGAAAATAAGTGGATTTCTAACTTTACATGACTAGTTGCTTGAATGGTTTAAATTACAGATGCAGGTTATAGCATAATATGTGTTATATCTCTGTGGCTCAGCTGTCCACCTCCATCCTTCGCTTCCTGTCTCATCTCCTGTAGCCAGCTGTGTGTTGGGGAGAAGCAGAAGCCTCCCAAGCCTCCAGGGAGGCTTGGGAGTGGCCACTCCACAACCAGCCTGGAAGGCACTTGGACAGCCGTGATGCCTTTGTCTCCCAGACCAATCTGGCCACCTCATTTCTTCCATTCACCCATCACTCCCAAGCCCATCCTGCCTGCCTGTGATGCGGCTGCAGCCTCTCACGTTACAGTAAAGCCAGGCCTCAATGGCTGTTGCTCAGAGAGTGTCCCATCTGGAGGACAGGGAAGGAGGATAGCAACTGGCTGGGCTATTTTAATCAGTTCCCAGTTAAATCAGTGCAACAGTTTATTTTATGTATACAAAGAAATATCAGTTGGCTCAATAAAATGTGGGATGACTGCTTAACAAGGTTCACATAACTTTTTAATTAATGTATTGCATCAAAACAGGAAGTCCAGTCAGTAAATTCAAAAGGGAAATTAATCACTAGCTCTTTTGATAATGAGTCGATTTGCATCAGTTTTTGAGCAAAAATGGCCCCCAAAAATGTCTCAAACCAAGAATGACGACAGCACCTTCGCCTGAATAAGTCATTTTGCAGGCTGCTATTGCTTCATGATTGATTAACAGATGAACTGAAAGGATAATGTGCAGATTACTTGATGATAAGTGTAATCCCGGGAGTATTCTGCACTGCGAGCCCTTCAACAGCAGTAAATGCAACTGCAGGCATTTACACTTACTACCAGGGGCATCTCAGGGGCTGATCACGGTTCACCCCACCACATCATCAGTGCGTTTGGGGGTGTGGGCCTATTTGAGCAAACCCCGCCCTGCAGAACAGACGCTGCTAAGAGTCACTGCACCACTATTTGATGTGTACACTCCAGCACGCGACAGGCGTGTGGCAGCCCAGAAGAAGAGGAGAAGGCGAGGCTGCGCGGTACCGACGGACGGCGCACAGCACCGTGTTATTTGCGCTACTCGGCTGCTGTCACGTCGGAGGACTCGGAACTGCAAAAGAAGCGGAATTCAGTGTTAAGAAAAAAAATAGCACGCGGTTTGTACACCCTATAGCCCAAATTTGGGAAATCAAGAGTTTGAATAACCTGGAAAAAAATTAAGCAATTTAAATAATCGGTGTTTTCTCCTCTGCGCTTTTATCACCCCGGCAAACGGTTTGGGTCGAAAATATTAGCCGTGTTATTACAATTTATCACATTTATCAATGTTTTGTTGTTTAAGCTATTATTCTTTTTGTTGTTGTTGTTGTTATGAAGAACGAAAACCAGTCGCCATTCTTGTCAACTTTTAGGCGCATGGGGAAGAAATTATATCCTCCACTGTGATTGCACTAAATCAAGGTCCCACAAAAAGGTAAATTCTCTGCGTTTCACGTGATTGGCAGAGAGGAGAAGAGTGGTCCATCATTTACAACCGCTTTCGTCTTTACTCTGAGCCTTAGGTGCGGACAGAAGGATCAACAAGTTCACCGGAGCGCAGCCTGCGTGACGCCGGGCTGCAGAGCGCACTCCAGCCCGGCGTTTGCTGAGCTTTATGTCCTGATCCCTCTCGTGAAATTTGAAAGAAAGCTGGTTATGGAGCCCCCCACCCCCACCCCCCACCGCTGGGGTTGGGGATGTCTCTGAGTCATAATGGGGATGGGGGGGGGGTCAAGCAAAACTTTACTAAAAGTTTGTTTTGCTCACATTTTTTCTGCAGGTTCTCGCCCTGCATTTTGCAACTGATGATGAACTTTGACACTGAGGTCGGACACACACACACACACACACACACACGCACGCAGACACACACACACACACACACACACAGCAACGTCTGGTTTTATTGGTTGGCTTGAAGCTGAAATATTACTGGTGAAGTTTTGCAATCAAATAAATAAATGTGAACAGACTTCGACATAGCCCTGAAGTTAGTTTCTTCGAAATTCCAAGACACCCACACCTTATCTCAGAAAATGGAATAGAAGAGGAAATATTCAGAAGTAAAGCAAAATAAAAGACTCCTGTCATGCGTTGATGTTGTCACTAAAGTCATAGTTATGCATAAAATCTTTGTAAAAAAAACGAGCATATCCATCCTTCCATTCTCTTATTCATCATAAAATCTTGTGTTCTTATTTAGCTGCATCAGTGGATCATTATTGTCACTTAGGTTGGCTATAATCTTCTTAATGCTTAAACTAGTGACTATACATATTAGATAAATATAGCCTAATGGAGTAAAAGCATGCCGACAGCAGTTCCCTCTGGAAATGGTTGTGGAGCAGAAGCAGCAGAGGTTGCATCAAATAAACGCGTCCTATAAGCTTTTCCTCTGTTAGTGAGGAAATGTAGGCTGCTTAGTCACACCAGAGGCATTATAAGACCGCGACATGGCACTCGAGGAATCTAGAAATGTACGGGTGAGATTATTTTGAGGGCAAAGGCAGCAAACGTTTTAGGCGTTTTTTAATCAGATTTGACTGGTGACTCGTGCGTTTATGGCCTCATGGCTATTGAATTCAAAGTTGGGCTATTTTAAATAATGCTTCCTAATAAGTGCCCAGATGTGTTTCAACATGGCTGCTGCGTTTCCAGGCTTTGGTAACATTCCCTGGTGGTAAGGTTTTATTTGTTTTAAGACTTTGTAATGAGATAATCCTTAACGCACCTCCACCACAGCAAAGCGCTCCAGAGACCCAAACCCGTCCCCGGTGTGAACGCTTCCCTGATTCGGGCCCCGACTCGATCAGCTGACAAACACCTCTGACTGACATCCCCGAAACCCCGTATCTATGGAAACCGCCTCAGTGGCGCCGCGAGGGCTGGCTCGAGGGCTGCTGTGAATGGGGTGACGTCACGGCGCCGGCGCCAGAGAGTCTGCTCCAAAGACGGAGAGGGAGAAAGAGAGAGAGGAGAAAGGAGAAACGGGGAAGAGGAAAGGCAGGGTGAGGCTGCGGCCGCCGCCGCTGCCGGTGATTCGCTCGGCTTTGTACCGACGTGCTCTTGCGCCAATTCATCACCTGTCTGTCAGGCATCAGTCAGAGGCGCAGAGCGAAATGTACACAGCTGTGGGAGCGAAAGGATGAAGGGGAGAAAATGGAAAAATCCTATTGCACCAGATGTGGACGCAGACTGCGGGAGTTCCAGATTATATTAGAAATGAATAATAAAAAAATCTGGATCGTCAGACAGCTGAAGGAGAAGCTGTCCGTGAACTGAGCCGCGCGCAAAACAATGGCACAGATGGTGTTTTGCTGGTTTTTGTGAAATCCTGCAGAATATTTCCGTGAGATATTTTTCCAAAAGCATTTAAGGACTCAAAATCCTTACATAGTCCCGACCATTATAGGCTAGAACGGCTCTCTTTGCCATGGGTGAACAGCCTTCATGTGGATCCACCCCTGAAATGTTGCTTCTGTGATCCATTCAGCTGTAGAAAGTGGATTATTGTGACTTTTATGACTTCTTTCATTATTCCTTTTAAAATAAATTGTCTTGTAAAATGAAAAGCTCTATATTTGAATAAACTGGAAATGCAAACGTCAAAAACTGGCCGCTTCATTTTTTTAAGTACACTAAAACGCATCTCCTGGAGCAAATGTGATCCACAGTGCCAAAATCGCGCACATCACATTCAGCTGTCCCTGGGGGCAATTACTTACTTAGTGCAGTATCAAACAACCCCTCATCACCTCCAGCCGAAGAATGAAGCGTGTAATTCCTGCTAACAAATGACTCATTCGGAAAACATTAAAGTGTCAATTGTAGTTAATCGCCTCTTCAAGTTTGTAGATTTAAAAGCTACATTTGCGCTCTGTTTAACGCACAGTGCCGGGATCTTTACTGAATGCACATTTGCAACGTGAAAGTAGTGTAAACACAAGGCCTTGAGTGACTGTAGTTTGATATTAGTGTGGAAAAAGGTCGCAGAAGTGAATCGATTAATAATTTACCCGCTGATTGAACCTGTCTCGCGTCATTTCCAACACTTTTGATAACTCGCAAACACACTTTATTGTGGCATATTTTAGAGACTCTTGGCAACAGTGAATAAATAGTGATCAGCCATTAAGTGTGATGATTTATTAAATTGTACATTGCTGCCAGAGAAAGTCGGATAGATCCATAATATTTCGTGCACAGAGGCACATTTTGTCACGCGTAAAACACACACACACACACACACACACACACACACACACACACACGCAAAGAAAAGAAAAACCATTCAGACTGGTTTGAGCAATTTTCTGGTGGTAGCTGTATCAGTTTTCCACCCTTAGTTTATTGTTGAGCCTCATGCAGGAACCTGCCTTCACACCGGTGCGGGCTGGTGTGAATTAAGAATCATCAGGCGCGCCTGATATGGTCCCTATCTTCTCCACACCTTCAAAACCACAGCTGAAGGCACTGATGCAAGTAGAAAAATGACTGCGGGCTGATTAGGAATGTTCTGTGAATAAGATTAGCCGATAAACTCTTGCAAAGATGTTATTTACTGTTTCATGCTGGAATTTTAAATACATATAAACGCGCTTCCCCTTGCTGCCAATTGCAAAACTATAGGATTAAATTCAAAACGTGCAGGCAGAGCTTTTGGCGAGTGCTCGGGCCTTGCCGTTGTCAACTGACATCTATGCGAATCATTAATTTTCTTGATCAGAAACAGGTAAGGGCTTAATTTTCCAAATTGCCCACCGGAGCTGCTGAGGCGCCCTCTGGGTTCCGCCTCCAACATGCGTTGCCACTGGTAACCTGGTGGAAAAGGGGTGGGGCTTGCGTTAGAAGCGCCAATAGGGGGACTCGGAGAAGTTGAGTGGCATGTTAGCAGCTCCCAATCAGCCCGTTTGACCCGCCCGTGCCGCATGCCCAGCCTACTTCCTATATAAACCACACTGACAGCTAGGTAATCCAGTCTGAGCGCCGATCGTCTGGCAAAACCCAGGACTTAATAGAAGCAAGATATCCGACACAAGCAAACCCTTTCGCTCAACACTTTCAAAATGAAAGCAATAAGCCCCGTGCGATCCTTCCGGAAAAACAGCGTGAATTTATCAGAGCACTCCTTGGGAATCTCTCGGAGCAAGACCCCGGTGGATGACCCGCTCAGCCTGCTGTACAACATGAACGACTGCTACTCCAAGCTGAAGGAGCTGGTGCCCAGCATCCCCCAGAACAAGAACGTCAGCAAGATGGAAATCCTGCAGCATGTCATCGACTACATCCTGGACCTGCAGATTGCGCTGGACTCCAGTGTCGCACTAACCAGCCTGCATCACCCTGCGCGGCCGGGGCAGACTCCATCCAGGACCCCTTTGACCACCCTCAACACAGATATCAGCATCTTGTCATTACAGGTAATTACACTGTAGCTGAGCGCGTATCCCAATTGAAAAGCGATAGTCCAGAGTGTTGAGATATTTAGTGGATTTTTATGTGTGCGCATAAGCAGTGCGCCTTTGTAGCCTATGCGTAACTCGCACAAAATGGCTTGTTGGAAAGGGGAAAATGGCATGTTTTTCTCCTTTTGTTCAGAATCAGATGAGGAAGAGATCTGACCTACATAACACTGTTGCAACGCCAGACACATCATTCGGATGCTGCGTAAAGAATTAACATTTGGTCGGTTTGTTTGTTTGTTTTCAGTCCCCGGAGTTGCCATCAGAGCTGATGACAGATGACAGCCGGACTCTGCATCGTTAAAGCGGTAAGTAGGCTGTCCTCATGTCTGCTGCTGCATTCTGTCCAGGGCTTTTAGGCTCCGCTACAGACTGTCTCCCAGTCTGCTGGAGCAGAATGGGCTTGAATTACCATTTATCCATCCATTTGTTCCCCTGCGAATGTCGTCTCACGTTGCTGTAATGGTCCCACTCTGTTTTTGTGTGAGACTGCGCCGAAACGCTGGGGCGTTTGTTATGACAAGCTTGACTTCAAGCCAATTTTGGTTACATTTGTATTGATTATAATGCTCGTATGAGAGAAAAGATCGCGTCATTGGCTTCTTCGGGACTTCACACGTTAATCTGATCATTTCGTGTCTCATCTGCTGTGTACAAATTCATAGCTGGCAGAATTTTAGCACTGGAGTTTCAGTGGAAGGTATTCACTCCAGGCTGCTTGGTTTACTGTATAGAAGTAGCAATCGTCAGGGTTGTATTATACCCTCTTGTGTCTATAATGAAGAGCATCTGCAACAGGAAAATAATGGCTGTTTGGATTACTGCTACTACGATGTCTGCACATAATTGGTACAAGAAGTGGGTAGGCGCCAGCTGAGCGGCAATTACGCTGATTCTTCCCCAGATTGTAGGCTGAAGTTGTGCGAGAAGTGTGTGTCTGTGTGTGCGCGCCCTCTCCTTTCCCTCTCTGTGTGTGTACATCTGGAGCGCAGGGTTTGCTTAGTATTGGGAGTGTTTGGTTAAATGTTAAAAACTGCGGCTTCCTCCCTGGCGCCAGTCTGTCCGGATCTCTGCCCTGTTTGCATTTTCTAAACACGCCTCTCTTTCTCAATCTTTTGCAGGTGTTTGGTCAAGACGCAAAAACACACAGGACCTGGGGAGCAGGACTTCCCCCCACCACCACCACCACCCCTTCTCCAACCTCTGTCCTCCAGGCCTGGATTTTCTTTTCTTTTCTTCTGACGCTGAAATCAAGAGACTTTTGCTTATTATGGGACAATCTTTATGTGATGTGTTTTCTGTTTGGACACTTCATTATTTAACTTAAGACTTTTATTTGTGGGTCCTTTCTGGAAATGGAAGGCGCGTTATATTCCCGACAGCGGGAGGAAAAACGAGATTGTCACAAGGATTACCCTCCCCATCCTCCCTCACACCCCCTCCTGTCCCTCTTCTCCTTGTTGAAGTCTTCGCTTTTTTTGCGGAGGTGGGAACGTAAATAGAACAGACAGCTTGGTTAGTTACTGTAAAAAGTTTAGTCTTGTCAGATTTGTTGGCACATGAAGGACTGGACGTTGTTTAAAAAAAAAAAAAAAAAAAAAAATAAATTAAAAAAAAAAAAAAAGTTAAATTGAAAAGAATGAAACCTTGTGAACTCTCACCGGGAGTTTATCTTGTATAGTTGCAGGAATTTGAAACTTCTGCAAAAGTGTAATGTTGTACTTAATTATGCTGAAACTTTTTATAAAAGTAATGTAAATTGTACCTTTTTTATACAAAATAAATCAAAAACGCCATTTGAATGTTTCTTTTGGGGAAGAACCACTCTGGGGTGGTGGGGGTCAAATGTGGTTATGGTTCAGAAGACATTAAACCAGTGCGTAAAAATCCGAGATTCTCCATTATGGCTCCAGGCTGGCTGTCCAGAAAACATCTGAGATGCTTCAAAAACGCATCCCGCAAAGTGTCCTGATCAGACCTGTGACCTATAATCTTCAAAACAAAGCGTCAACACGTCTCCGAGGCGAACACGACCTGGAGACGTGGTTGCGTAAAAGCTTGAGGACGCACTGACTGCACTCTTACTTTCTCACATGCCTTGTAAAGTAAACGGGATTAATTGGTTCAGCTTGTGTGCGCCATCATCCGAGTAGCCATTGTTTTAAATGGAACAGCTCTGGGAAATGGGTGAAACTAGGTCTGTGGCGGGTTAGAGTCCGTAAGTAGAACTTACAAGTGTAACTGAAGTAAGCACGAGTTGTATCAAAACTTGCCAAAGGCATCTGCATTCAGCGCAAACTGAACAGTTCGGATTCATTTGCTCGATTCCAGTGAAATTAGAATATAAACAGTCAAAGGACGGCGGGATGCGCTCAACACGAGTCAGCGGACACAGCTGGTGATGAACCGGGGGAGCCTAAAATCAAAAGCCCATGTTAAAACCTCAAAACGCCACCCGTCGGTATTTGGCAGTCCAGTGTTCTGCAGAGCAGGTATCAAAAACCGGCTGAGGTAAAAGGGGAAGGGGTTGATGGGTGACCCGACATACCCCTGCAGTAAGAACCCAGCTGTCCATGTCTGCATTCATTGCGCAGCACCGTTTCTCAAATATTTCCATGCAACTCACCCGCCAAATAATCTGTGGGCCTCTCATTAGATTTTTACCCCAAGGGCCACTTAAAAAAAATCTCCAAGTGTGAGGAAAATTCCCTCTTATACAAACCAGGAAAAATCTTTTTAAAAAAACGCGTGAATTCAAGCTAAGAGTCATTTACAGTTAAAGGTAGAAGGACCAGAAAAATATTTAAAGGACACTTTAGGAGTTACTGAAGCTGAATCCTGCAGGGAGTGTCTGTACAGCCAGGCAGCAACACGTTTGCATGAAGAGTGCGCCATCTATCGGTCAATACAAATCCTGCCATTGAAGACCTCCCCTCGCTTCCCACTATTTTTTTCCTTTTCACAGCATAGATTAAAATATGAAAATTAAAAAAAAAAAAGCCTTTTAATGTATGTATTCTGGTTCATTTGCTAGTGAATTCCAATAATCGACTGCACAAAGAGTTGATTTAACTGCAAGAAAGAAAACAAGGCACCCCATCAGATTTCAAGGGTCTACACAGTGAAGGTATTTATTGATTCACAAGACACAAATATGAAAATGTGGAAATAACGGCTCTAGAGTCTAGTTCATGCATTGCTGTTATTACAACAAAAAATTACTTCACAACTGTCCACACTTTTTTCTATTTGAAATGTTTCAGTGACAAACATAGCACCTTACAACATGCTTTGGCGACTGAATGCCTCAGGAACACTGGACTTCACCTTTCTATAAGTAACCCATTTTTTTCCTGCAACATTCCTTAGCTAAACACAATTCCGATTAACAGAATAGCTTTCACACGGGAAAGGAATCGCGCTAAAAACACGCGAGACAAACAATCTAGATTTGACCTAATGAACATCTTTTGGTATCTTTAAATTCCAAATGTAGCTACCAACTATCAGATTTTCCTTTTCAAAATCAAGGTGATCTTTTTTTAACCTTGCAACACCACTTCCTTGACTTTGTACTTAACAGCACAACACTCATCTACACTAATTCTTTAGAACACGAAACAACATCATCACTGTCAGTATGCTATCAAAAACCACACTCAACACGACCCTTCTTAGTGTAACAAACACATGGTGTCTCAGAGGACACTCTCCCTCTCGTCTCCGAGGCTGATGGTGCGCAGGTTCTGGTTGTGGTGGATGGTGGCTGCCGTGGTGTTGGCAGTGCTGCTGCCAGGGATGATGATGACATCTGGAGAGACGATGCTGGAGGAGGTGGACTCTGTGCCTGTGATGGTAGCCTGCTGCTGGCGGCTGTTGTTGGTGTTAGTGTTGGTGTTGCTGTTGGTAGGGCTGCTCGTGTTGTTATTAAGGGTGGTGTTACTGGCGCTGCGGTTGAGGTTGCTGACCCCACTGGATGGCCACCCATCATCTGGGCTGCTGGCCATAAGGCTGGCTTCAGATGGAGCTTCGGAGCAGATGGACATACGGGCCACCATGGAATCCTGTAGGCCACTCAGGCTGCTCGGTAGTGGGCCTCTCTTCTTCACCAACCCCTCTAGCTCCAGTTCAATCAGACTGGGCTTCATTGCTTCTCTATATCTGCCAGAGTCTCCTTCAGCCTCTTCCAGGGAGGGGTCTGAGGAGCTTTCACTGGAGCGCATCCCTGAATCGGATGAGTCCTTCTTATCGATGAGGATTTCGGTGAGGAAGCCAGGCTTGGCCAGCAGCCCAGTTGGCTTGGAGCTGTGGGAAGACAGAGCACCAGATCTTGCCTCTTTATGGAGGAGAGGTGTGGTGTTGTCAGCGTCTTCTGGGCCCGAGTCTTCATCATTGGCCAGCTTGTGGTAGTATGACCCAGCTCCCTTCTTCTTGGAGCCTGGAGTCCTAGAGGATGAGCTGTGATCCAGCTTCTCATCCTCTTCACTGATGGGGTCTAGAGCATCGGTCCCTGAGGCAAAGTCTGTGGCATCAGAATTCTTGGAGTTTCTCTTGGTGAAGGACTTGCGGCTGTCTTGATCAGATCCTTCCTTGGCCTGAGAAGAGGGAAGAAGGTTCAATGAGGAGAATGCAAAAATATACAGTATCCTCTGCTGCTGGCCTCTGAGAGATCACTGTCAAAAGAATTCCCTTTTCTTCCTTTAGTGCCAAGAGAAACAAAGAATATGAGCCAATAATGATGAAATGCAGTGGTCTCCATTTTCTCAGCTGAGACTTTGAGTCCTGCCCTTCCATAGTAAAGCAAAATATAACATTTGAAAATCACACGTTAACCACACCGTACTTTCCCCCAATCATGACAGTAGGAACTTATTTGAATGAAATATTACTGCCATCATTGATGAGGTGACAAAAACACGAGAGTGTACTTGTGATTGTCCACCCACCCCTTTGTCCTCTGAGCTGGCAGCCTGAAGGAATTGTCCAGGGTGGGGCTGAACAGGCCTCTCTCCCCCACTGCCGGACATCTCCAGCTGGGCCATCTGAGCGATGTACTCCCTGTAGGCATCACGATACTCAGCCTGCTGCTTGTCTGTCAGCTTGCAGATGTCATTAGAGGATTCCTGGGAATTCAGGCTAGACATGCTTGAAGTGCGGTGATTTGCCACCTGAACAGATGAGAAAAAGATGGGTTGGGGTGCGACATGTACCCGAGTTTGTCATGTGCTGAGTGCAAAGTGCCTTCTGGTTGTGGGCTGTTGACTTTAGAGTGTACAAAACAAAGCACAACAGCTTTTACTCTGTATAAAACGGGGTAATCACTAGATTCATAATATTCATTCATTCATAATATAAATCTGAGGACTGAAAAAGCTTCCAGCAAAGAGAGTTTGTCGAGCAGCAATTGGATTTTTAATTTAAAACAAAGTAAGACCATATGAAATAGCAGCAGAACCGGCTGTCTGCGTGCGAGTCTTTGCTTGTGTCTCGACATTTTCTGAACTGGAAATAAAAAAAAGTACCAAAAAAAAAAAAAAATACAAAAAAGGGGGCCCCCTTACACCTTTTATTAAAATTGGAACTGTGAAAATATTTTTAATTCCCCAAATTTCAAAATGCCCAAAA
>VUQK01018876.1:63176-75667 GCA_015106715.1 Bujurquina vittata | reverse complement strand
GCTTGACTGCATACTGAGGAGGCAATTCAGGTGTGTTGGATCAGGGACACATCTAAAACCTGCAGGACTCCGGACCTCGAGGCCTGGATTTGAGGATCCCTGCCCAACTGAATGACAATGCTCCTCACCAGATCACTAAAGAAAAGCCTAGCAATCCTTCAGGGGAAGCTCATTTCCACCACTTGTATCTGCGATCTCATTCTTTCACTGTTTCTCTTCACCATGACAGACTAGGACAGCATCCACATCACTGCTGACATCAAATCAATCCGCCTGTCAATCTCCTGTTCCACTCTCCCCTCACGTAAACAGGACCCCAAGACACTTAAACTTCTCCATACCTACAGGACTCACCACCTTATCATGGTGGAAAGGTTTGCTGTATGTCTTCTCGAGATCCCAGGAGCTATGTTATCAGGGGCAATTTGCCCCTGGTAGGGTCTCCCAAGGCAAATTGGTCTTTGGTCAGTTTGATGTGGACTGGACAGCAGTCAGTGGCAGAGTTTCCTTTACAGTGAACCTCACATAATCCATTTCAATTGTCTGTGCTAAAGTTATGCATGACTCTATTCTAATATGCTGCATTCTATTCTATGCTCTCATTGAATTAAGATAGGAGTTTCTAAACCAATGGTTGATGAGTGGGTACATCTAAGTTTTTATACACAGTCTATGTAGTGACTGAATATAATATTAACAGAACATACTGCTTGCTGGTTTGATAAAAGAACCAAAAACAAAAGAAAAAAAACAGCAAAAATGGACACACTGAAGGTTTATACCGTTTCTCAGTCTGTGGCCATGGTCAACATATCAAAAACTCAAGGCACACAATGACAATAAAAATATCTGGATAAAAACAAAATTACTCATGAAAACCAGTAAATACTTGTTGAGTCACAAACATTCAACATGACTATGGACACGCTTGTAATATGGACACGCTTGCCATTTTGGCAAGTGGGAAAAGGTCTTATATTTAGCACCATTAAAATGGAAATCATTTGCAGTATTCGTGCGGCTATTATTTCAGCAGTCTGGATTATAGAATGTTAATAAAATGTTGAATTATTAATGCTGCAATCAGTTCCTATGTCATAACAGCTTCAGTATAAGTTGATGTACTTTTAAAAGCCCAAAATGTTAATGCAAAGCTGCAGAGCCAGTAAAGATTACCCGAGCTGATATCAAAGTGCGATTCAGTCACTTTCAGCTATTGTTATTCAGATGGAAACTTGAGGTCAAATTGAGGGGAGACAGAGAAACCTGCTTTGCAAAATTGATGATGGGCACCCTAAAATGAACAATAACACAGCACACTTTGTCACCGCTGTCTATATTTTACCAAATTGCCCACAGGCGAGTCGAGTGTCTACTTTTTGACACAGAGCTAACTTGTTTTGAGAGGATGGCAATATTGAAACATAAGAGGAGAGGAGAGGGTAGACCGACAGACAATCTTCTGTGTATACAGTGAGACAGCGAGGCAGATCTGTCTTAATTTAAAGGTTGTCTCAAGCAGTGATTGTGTCTGGGAGGGCTGGCCTGAACTCATGCTGAATAAAGGTTATAGTATCTGCTCTCCTCCTGGGAGGAGTGGATAAAAGGGAAGTCTTGTTGGAGGTCTCAGGGCTTGTGGAATCATAACTGCAGGCTGTGCTCTCCCTCTAACTGTGCTGGTAATATAATGAAGGGCTTTTCCCATTTCCCATTAGCCTTCCAGCCTTCCACACATATATTATATTTTGTATCCAGTGTTCTTATCATTTTGATGAGAAAATAAAGGTAAGAGAATGGTATATATTGCTTGTGCAGATTGTATACCATTCAGAGTTGAAATTATTAAGATATACAGTACATGATTATATCTGCATTATGCATTGTATCTAATAATTCAGCTGCCCCATTTACAAATACAAGGAGGAAGCATATTTGAAACACAAATGAATAAATTCTGGAGTGCAGTGCAGCCTCAGTAATAAACACAGTTTGTGTTTATTACTGAGGCTGCAACACAATTGCAAAATTCTATTTATAAATGTAGAATTTGTGTTACAGTAGTACATTATACGACATATACTCAATTAAGGTGCCATACATTAAAAACCCCGTAAACTCTTTTATATATACACATGATTTGTGCATTGTACAAGTGGCATTCAGAGCATATATACATTAATGAAATCTAATTGTAGAGCTCTACAGGCCTGAGGGACAGAACAGTAGTAATTCAACTTGTTTTGATTCATTCTGAGGTTATGTAACTACACTCTCATAAAAAAGAATGACTTCACAGAGTACATAGAGTCCTGTGGAAAATGAAGTACACCCTTATGGCTTCCATAGGAAGAAGGTAAATAGTAGATGGGTGTTTCTAACCAAATGCACTTGATTAATTGATCATCAGCAAGTGTGAGCACCTCTGTAAATGCAGACGATCTTGCAGGTTCCTTGTCTGGAGCTTTTAGGTGTGTGTTAACACAATGCCTCCAGGAGTGGACGTCCCAGCATATTCACGCCAAGGTCAGACAGTGCAGTGCTCAGAGAAACTGGAAAAAACCCAAGAGGTACATCTCAGACTCTACAGGCCTCAGTTAGCGTGTTAAATATTAAAGTTTATGACAGTACAATAAAAAGACTTACGATGAATGGCTTGTTTTGGAGGGTCTCCAGGAAAAAGTCTCTTGGCAGCACAACTTAGGTTTGGAAAGTTGCATCCTAAAAAATCACAAACACCTCATACCAACTGTCAAACACATGTGGATGGGCCATACAGTAATCTGGGCTTGTTTTGCAGCCACAGTACCTGAGCGCTTTGCACAGACTGGACAGAGTCCCGTGAAACCTCTCTTTCCCCAAATAACTGTATAAAACATTCGTAAAAATAACACAGGTGTAAACATACTGGAATTAAGATTTACTTTAAAGATATAGTAAAGTATAAATGTTGCTACCTTCATTTCTTATCTTGAATACTTAATTTGTTTAAAACAGAACTTTGTTGCACTTTTCCTCTTTTCACAGATTCTTGGGAATTCATAGTCACATTTTAATAAATGATCTTTTGTGCTATTAATTTATCAGCAACTCTTTTAATAATTGCTTCATCCTTTTTAAAATAAACATTCTGGGACTACAGCATCTCAGACTAGAAGGATCAATTGCTTTCCTTGCAAAGATCTGTATTTTTGAACATCAGCTATGTTAAGCTAATTAAAGATGTCGTTTTGTACTCTTGGAAATCCTAAAAGCCTTTTCCCCTCCTCTATGTTCTGATTATTTTACAGACAAAAAGACAAAGAAATTGATTGAGGAAACTAATCAAAAGTTTAACCAGTAATGAAAAACAATTTTAGTTGCATCTCTATGTACACTGAATATGTTCCCTGTTTGAAGCTTCTAAAAGACGTTGATAAATAAAACTTGTTGATGAAGACAATTAATTTTGCCCTTCATGAGTTCTTCTGTAGTGTGAGAGGCAGTAGGAAAAGTCTCACAACTCATGCTTTTGAGCTGTATGTTATTACACTCGATTTTTCATTTTTGAGCAGTTGCCTTGGGAAATTGTATATGTTCAGTTTGTGACCCACTGCCTTGGACTGTATCAGGGTCCTAAGCAGAAAAAAATAGCTCAAATATTAATGGATCTCGGACTTACATAAACTTCCCTTCAGTTTTATGAAATCTATTGATACATTATTATGCCTCCCCAGTATTTCTAATAAAAATATGCAAGCATGATTTTCTGAAAATTAATGCACAAATAGTCACAAAAATGTCTACTTTGTGAACCAAAATGATGAGCATCTCTAAAGTCACCTGTCTTTATTTCAGTTATTTTTACACCACTGGCTAAGCTGCTGTGAGCTTAATACACAGGGAGTTCTCCATGCTGCAAAGGTGTTCCTGTTTGTGCACTGCAGCAGTGGAATCATGACTCATAGCTGCGTTTGCTGCCAGCCACCAGACATGCTGGCACACTGGTCAGAGTCCTCGGAAGAGAAGGTACACTTTATTGCCAAAAGTATTTGCTAGTCTGCCTTCACACCCAGATGAAATTGAGTGACATCTCACTCTTAATCCAAAGGGTTTAATTTGACATCAGCCCGCCCGTTGCAGTTAACAACTTCAACTCTTGTGGGAAGGCTTTCCACAAGGTTTAGGAGTGTCTAGTTTATGGGAAATCTTTGGCCATTCTTCCAGAAGACCATTTGTGAGGTCTCTGCTCTAATTCATCCCAAAGGAGTGTGTGTTTCTGTGTGTGTGACCATGATAATTATTCTGTGTGGAACTTCAGGAAGCAGTTGCAGGTGAATCTGAAAGAGAGGCAGATGTCCCACTTTGGGAACTTGACTTTTAGAGTACCATTGCATCCTTGCATGTTACACATCCCTTTGTCGTTCTCGCCATGCTCCCAACACACATACACCAACGCACGTGCACAAATGCCGTCATTTACATGCACACACTATTGCTAACCCAAACACATCACGTATGTCTGAGCTTGAACCTCCTTGACCTCAGACCTGATTCTGGGTTCCACTCTTCCTCACTGACATTTTCATCAAGTTGAATGTCCTCACTGAGGCAATGACCCTCACAGGGGTAGGGAACATACATACATACACTACGATCATTATAGTATGATGATTAGCCTTAGAAAAGTGGACTAACAGCAAAATGTTGTTTTCCAAAAACAATAAATAAATAAATTCAAAATCCTGCCAGTTGCTTGCACTCCATCCCATGCAGATTTGGTTCTTCAAAGGATTGCTCCACCCCCAGGTCAAAGGTCAAACTGCTTCTATTCCTCATTTTATCAGCCCAGACATTGAAATGTCTTGCAATTCAGTCTCATTTCATTTTTGGTATCAGTGTGCAAAGTGTGATATGTGGATGACACTAAAAGATTGCACATATGTAATTACTATGACAGAATGTTTGGTGTACTAAATGTTGTCTAATTCTAGAAGTGACAGTTGAGTCACTATAATAATGCAATATAATACAAGAATTACAAAACAACAGTGAGTTGTTTGAGCTAATAGTGAGCTGATTTATTTAATGTGAAATAAAACAGTAACACAGTTTTAAGTATTGACCACTCAAAAAGACAACCCTAAATTTAAAGTCAAATTTTCAGTTTAGCCCATTTTCAAAAGAATTGTTGCTCCTCAGTGATGCCTGAATATACTACTTGTTCAAGGTCAAGATTAAATCTGTTGTTTAGTTGGATGTTTGCTTGTTTTTTTAAATTTCCACCAGAATCCCCACCCCAAGAATTGCCTATGAGCAAGCACTTGGAAACCGTGGGAAGGAAAAACTCCCTTTTGACAGGAAGAAACCTGCAGAACCGGGCTCAGAGAGGGACGGCCGTCTGCTGGCGGTTGCCAGTGGGAAGGCTGCTGAGAGAGAACAAGGCTTTGGTCTGCTGTGTTCTCCGTGTCAATACAAGATGCTCTGGAGGAACACTGTGAGAGGCCGGGGTCAAAGAAGGAATAACGGAGAACCGCCAAGGGTGTGATGTGCTGGTTGGCATCTAAGCGCAGCATCCGTTTAATCAGGCTCACCAACAAATCCTGACCACACCAAGCTCTCTACGCACTGTTCTTCAGCTACTCTGAAGGCCACATGAAGTTTGGAGGTCTGCAGCAATTGACTCTGCAGGAAGTTGGCAACCTCTGCACACTATGTACCTCGGCATGCGTGACCCAGCCGTGTGATTTTATGTGGCCTACCACTTCATGGTTAAGTTGCTGTCATCCCTTCCACTTTACTATAATAACACTTGTCTGTGGAATATTTAGAAGTCGTAACTAGACTTGTTGCACAGGTGGCATTTTATCACAGCACCACGCTGGAATTCACCCAGTGACCAATTCTTTCACAAATGTTTGTAGAAGCAGTCCGCATGCCCAGGTGCTTGCTTTCATACACCTGTGGCCATGGAACACACAAATTGACTGATTTGGATGGGATGAGTTTTTAGCAGCTTTTAGAGCTTTTGGCAGTATAGTTTATGTCCATCTGTCCATCTTGGAATCTTCTCATTATCTTGAGAATGTGGACATGCAGACTGCCTCCAATGTAATCCACTGGACTCATCAGCTACACTAATCAAATGAGCATGCTAATTCACCACTAATGTTAGAGTAAACATGACAAAGGCCATGTTTCAATCAGCTAATTAATGAGCTTCCTCATCACATTACTCAAGGAGATAATACATGTTTGGCTTCATATCAGCACCAAGCTTGAGTTTCTGTAACCACGAGCAAGAATTAAAAGTATTTCACAGAAATATTGGTGTATA
Organism: Bujurquina vittata; assembly: GCA_015106715.1. NCBI lineage: Eukaryota > Metazoa > Chordata > Actinopteri > Cichliformes > Cichlidae > Bujurquina > Bujurquina vittata. The sequence goes on along the minus strand of VUQK01018876.1, from coordinate 69,354 downwards.
CAAAATATCTGTTAATGTTCCAAAGATTTTGCATAAAGTTATTTTCTGACATGGTTGTGTTTACCAAACACGTCCATCTGATTATCACATTCATAATCAGCTTTGTTTGTGCTTAAACTGAGTGCCTCATTTATTTGTGTTTCTGCTTTTCTACCACACACTGCAACTGCTGAATATATAAAGACTGCAGTGTAGTCTATTAGAAGTTATTGCCAGATGGTTGAAAAATATAAACATTTCTAATATTTCTCATGTCAATATTCTTTTTATTGAGTCTCTTCTTGGAAGTTGGGCCCTCTGCTCTCTGGCTTCCAGCTTTTCAACCCGCCTTCTTGATCAACCATGAATACAAATTTTTTGATGTGGTCAAAAATAATAGAGTAGTTCTTGTCTGGCATATCATGACCCCACACAGTGTACTCCTATTGTAGTTGAAGCGTTTCAAGCATTCCATTTTTCCTAATTGATTTATGTTAATAATTTGTGTTACTTAACATAATTTTGTTTGATGGTGTTCACATATACGCAACCTTGACTGAATCTCAATTTCACATACATAAAATATCTGTGTCTAAACTACAACGTCTTCTAAAAGGAAGGTAATCAGCTCCGCACTCAGCATATTTTCTAGAAATTTATACATAAAACACATTATGAGCTTTAAATGGTTGACATGAATCACTAACATGACAACTTTAGGGGTCAAATCTTTCATAGTGAAAATCAAAGTCATGCCAAATTTGGGGTTAATTCTGTGTGTGTGTCTATGTGTGTGTCTAAACAAGTTTATTTCCAAGATCAGTAACGCGTTACAAAGGACAACCTGAGCCGGCTGCATGTCAACAACTAGAACATATCAATACGTACTAGGGTCTATCGCTGGAATGAGACAAGAAAAGGTCAGAGGAGTGAGCTTCATACTGATTTGGTCAAGAGATTATAGAGACCACACACACAAACACACACATAGATACACCCTCACATACGTAATCATAAAAAAGTAAATAAATAAATAAATAAAAGGTACAATTGAGGGAAATTGTTGTTTTTTTGACATAACTGGAAAAGAAACATTTGATCCTCTTTGAAACGGCGCCTGTTATGTGATAGAAATGTGATATATTCAAACAAATAACACACAAGACTGGCATTTTGTTGTCATTTCATATTTTATTATTTATATAAACAAACAAAATGATCAGTCACATGTAAGAAAAAAATTACTTCCCCTTGAAATTTCCTACTAAGGCAGTGACAGTTGAAACCTGCATTATTTAAACCTCTGAAAACTAGTCTTGAGAGATCTTTCCTTTTGAAGTGTATGCTGTTGTCATCCTAAGATCTAGACTGCTCTAAAGCCTTCAGACAAAAAAAAAAGAGGAAAAAGGTGGATGAGTATGATTACTGTAAGAGATTTCTCAAAATTTTCGAATAGTTTTAAATAAATTCTTGCATTGTTAATCGAGAGAGAATAAAAATGAAACCTTTATTTTTACTCTTAAATCTTTTTTTTGATAATGGAAAATTAGAACTGTGTAAGTATTCCATTTTTTTACATTAAAAAAAACATCTGTAGCATGGTATGTTGGAGGTAATTTCCTTAAGTGATACTGGATGTCTTGCAATGTGACTTTTGTGAACGCTCACATCACTGGGTTGAGCTTAAAAGCCCTATTCTGAAAGAAAGAAATGAAATGCAGCTGAAGTGTTATACACTGTTTTTCTATGTGCTTCACAATTGTTTCAGAACCACAAAAGAATTCTGTAAACAGATATCATCACCAGGTTGCTAATGTGTTAATCTAATCCAGGTATTTATATCAATAAAGCATTTTTCACTTTCATATTCTTGTTCAATATGTTGAGCTCATTGTGGGTTCCAAATCTCTAAATCTAATTATGCTTTCCAATTAATCATTAGCAGGCATTAGGCTCTGGGTTTATGACTGTAAAACCAAGCTCATATGATTGCAGTGAATATAATCATGGTTGATTATGATTTTAAACAGAATTTGGGCAGAGATTTGGCAATGGCTACATAGTGTTCTGGCTGACCTTGTCATTGTCACTGGCGCGGCATCTCAGCCTGTCCCAATTGGCACCAGATGACCAACTATAATCCAGAAAGCAGCAGTGGCTTCATAACACAGCAGCCAAATAGTGCAGGAGCCAAAAAGAGGGGGGCTGGGCTCCTCCAATTAGGATGTGAAGTATTTATTTAAGGATGTGGGGTTTTCTATAAAGGAAAGGGGAAACAAGGTACCTGATTGCAGCAGATTTACAATGCTTGTATGGTGGCCTTTGAGAAACTGTAGCAGTACTGACATTGTAAAGTTAAGTAAATAAATAAATCAAGATATGATAGATATGAATATTCTTGGCTGGATTCCTGTTAGTTGTGCATGTACTGCCTATATGCTATCACCAGAACAAGCGAAATGCCTCCAATAGGGAAGATTTGAAGGAAGCACAGAGCAACTTGTATGGGGACAGAAACAGCAATGAATGAAAAGTCATCTCCAGAAGACAGAAATATCAATTCTATAAAACTTTCAGTTTTGTATGTGAATTATGCAAGAGTTGACCTCCAAAACTGCATTAATGAAAATGAGTACATGAGATCGCAAATAAAAAAGCCATTGAGAAATTAATAATATTCGTGAAATCAAACCATTTTATTGCTTAAACTCACCACCATCTGTCAAGCCTGCATTTTGATTGCCATTCATAGTCTTTCTGTGGGGACCATGAACGCCTGAACTGAAGTACACGCTGATGCATCATGCATACAGTAGCATGTTCTCCCAGAAGTTGTTGGTTGAATCCCTGGCTGCTCTGGTCTGCATGTCAAAGCATACAGTGCATGGGTAAAATACTGAAGAACTTGTATGAGTGATGAGGCATGTTAAGCATATAAGCTGCTTTGAATGCTCAAGTACATTAGCACTATATAAGAACTAGTTTTTTTACTTAATATTTAAGTTTTTATTGTGGCGTCTAATACCATTTAGTCCCATTAGATTTTCAGAAATCTGAGAAAATCCATACTTACATATTTCTTCAGTATTTGCTGAAAAAGCGTTATTCGTGTGCGTTTTCCTTCTCGACCACTAGAGGTCAGTTAATTTCATTTAAAAAGGTAGGTATTGATCGTAAAACGTGCCAGCAAGAACAAGCTCATAGGTCATTTTTTAAAGGAAGACAGACTGAGTCACGTTAGTCAAGAGTGTAATATGAAAAAAATAATATCAGAATTAGCACCTCGTGCTGCATGTCTTTAAGTTAAATTATAGATTAAATCTGTGTCTGTCCATGATATAAACTGGACAGGCATGTTCTCTCTGCAGATATAAAATGTATGACTGATACAAAATATTCACTTCATTACTTTATTCAATAAAATATTAAAAATCCCCTGCAGATGATCTACTAAGCATTAATAAGAATCAACCTGAAAACATTATATCAAACAAAGTTACACATTCACGACAGATATCTGTGGCATCTATAGATACAATTTTAACCAGTGTTAGCAGTGAGTATGATTTCACGACATTCATAATGTTCTTTTTTTTTTTTTTTTACATGTCAAGCGTGAAGAAAATGAACATGCATAAAATATTTATTATAGCAGCTAGACTGTCAGAAAAACTGTACAGGTTGAGACCTCAGAAGTCTCTTTGATGAAATTCTAAAACTATTAAGGCAAATGCGCCTTCACTATCAGAGACTTCAATGGAAACTAAGAGACGTGGGAGTAAGATTGCAACAATGTACTCTACTTGATCTCCAGTTTTATTGAAGTTAAAAGTTAAGCTGATCAAAGACCCTAAAGCTTGTGTGTGAGGACATCCATCTGCACACATATCTACGTAGTGCGTGCCTGTCCCAAAGAGTTTTTCAGTTCACTTTACCCTAAAAAGTGCTGCTGACAGATCCTATTTGTGCATTCGTGCACACCTACAAATATGATGATACAGTTAGCATACAACATGAGATGCAGTATCTCTGGGATCTTACAGATGAACCAACCAGCCACCATCCAGACCCAAGCTTACTGTGTCCTCATAAACAGGCTTCAGCTTCCTGCTGGTTGCTCTATGGTGTGTGGATGTCAAAGACCATCTCTGCTCCCTTTCATATGCTGTGTAATTAGGCATCAGTAGGCATGCATGGCTGGCGACTTGGAGTTTAGAAATCTGAATAAAAGACTGTGGAGCTTTGATCTCCAAACTGTTAGTAAACATTTGAGCAAATTAGAAGGACTTAAATTTGTAATGCATTTGTATTCTTCACCAATTTTCTGTCATGTAAAAGCACGGATATAGTACAATCTTAATTCTTCGCATTTTAATTGCTCAGAAATTGTAACACTTCATGATCACTTAATGATTTTTAACAAGAAGTACTCCGAGAGTGCAAACCTCCGCCAATGCAGCGTACTCTCTGGGCAGTATTTACTTTTAAAGAAATAGTGGATGGATCGAATCGTATTATATATTGAATATATTAATTTTGTTATTTTAAACATATTTTATGAAGTTTTTAGTGTTGTAAAAACAAGTGTAAAGTGCAGGCATTTATTTTCTCTGCTGAAACCCATTTTAATATGCTAATTTTGACTATTTTGCATTTTTTAAATGTGGATTCGTTTTTTCTCTTGGTGACACTTTCTTTAACATATGCTGGGGTCAACTTGAAAGAATGCACATGTAAAATTTTAAAGTGAGATCAGAGGTTATATGCGACACAATATTTGGATGCAAACTGTACTGTGATAAAGAAAGCCCATATACCAGTATAATTTTTTCCACACAAGACTCTCTCATTTATGTCGTCATGGACCGTGCTTTGTGCGCTGGTGCATGTTGGAACAGGAAGGGGCCATCCCCAAACTGAGGAGCATGAAATTGTCTAAAGTGTCTTTTGGACAATTTCCAAAAGAGGAGGTATGTGGGGCCTGCATCTTATACTTTGTATTGTGCTTGGTGAGGTAAGGCTTGGATGCATGGAAACCCATTCCATGAAGCTCTCTCTGAAGCCCACATGAAGTTTGGAGGTCTGAAGCAATTGACTGCAGAAAGTTGGCAACTTCTGCTTACTATGTGCCTCAGCTGTGATTTTATGTGGCCTGCCACTTCCTGGCTGAGTTGCAGTCATTCCCAGTCACTTCTAGTTTGTTATAATACCACTAACAGTCAACTGTGGAATATTTAGTTGCAGGGAAATTTCACAACTGGACTTGCTGCACAGGTGGCATCCCATCACGGTACTGTGCTGGAATTCAAGGAGCTCCTGAGAGTGACCAATTCTTTCACAATGAAGAAGCAGTCTGCGTACATCTAACCCAAACCCCGATCTTCTCCTCAACATAACTAATGCCTAATTACAAACAAGTAGTGACAAAAACAAAAACAAAAATTGAAAACAGGGAGTGAAACAAAAGTCCAAAACAAGAATCCCAGAGTCCGACAAACTTGTGAATCTTGTGAATACAGAAGATGAGTCTATGGAAGCTTTTTCCCACCAAGCAGAGCAAAGTTTATAGTTTTCTAGTTTGGTAACTGTGATTAAATAATGAGTAAAGTTTGATTAAATATCAAAAAACACCAAAAAACATTCAATTATTCATACTGCAAGAGACTCTGCAACCTTTTTTTTTTCCTTTTTCAAGCTAACAAAATGGATCAACCTTATAAGGAAAATAGTGCAGAAATGCATTTTCTTTATCAACTCTTAGTCCAGGAGTTTGGCTGCAAAGAGATGTTCGTTTTCCCATCACAGGTCTATATGTGACCTGTGAGGTTCTCAATTTAGAGAGCCTAATGAGGCAAAGACTAGTTATTTAATTAGACGCAGTAACAATCGCACACATGCAAAGACACCTATTATGTTTCAAGCTCATTTCAGCCTATCGGTACACAGCTGTCCCCCACTTCCTGCATACACCCGCATTCACACCCATACATAGTCCCCCAATAATAAAAAAAAACACATCTCAATTACGCTCACAAAAATCCACATCTCACAACCCAGCCCATAAATCATGTTCTTCCTCAACAGCTGGTGGTGAGGATGTGTAGAACGAGTCCACGGTGCAATTGAGAAGTGGTGGTGGTGGAGGGGGGGGGGGGGGGATAAGATGGGGGCAAAACTGGCAATTTCGTTGGTGTTTCTT